>RQTK01000068.1:247284-261966 GCA_003991915.1 Elysia chlorotica | reverse complement strand
CATCGTCATCATTCTGTGAACAAATTTCTATTAAAAGTACATTACTCAGGAGTAAATTTACCGCCCCCTGGTCTTCTAGAAAGATTAGCCTTTATGGCTAACATATACTTACAGGCAAAATTTCTTTCTGCCTTTGTATCATCTAAGGACCTTTACTCAATGTGTGCCTTCCCCTCCCACCCCACACACAAGTCATTCAATCACAAAAAATCAAAGAGCAAAGAAAAAAATGTAAAGAAAAAAATAAGTGCAATTCGTTGAACAATTAAAAAATATGTTGCAAAAAATACTTAAGGGCAAAAAGGATGGGCTTTAATTAATATCTCAGTTCAATAATTTTTCTTTACATAACAATGCAGACACAAATTACCCAAAACCCTTGAAAGTATAGAAAACTAAAGAGGACATTCTTTTGACCATTGCATCACATACTTCGTTCTGGTGTATGATGGTGTAGAGATGTTCTGTGAGAGATTCCTTAGCCTCGCCCTTGTGGTACAAATCCATCTTGGCTGCGATAAATTCCTTCTCCAACTTCTCGTATCGCTTTCTGGAATGAAGTTACAACAAATCTAAGAATGAGGATATTATTTTATAATAAACTTCATTTCTTTAGCGCTTTACAATAGAAATGCATCATTTGTATTATGAATAAAGTGTCTACGTAGTTATAGGTTTGTGCTAAATTAAATTGCTAGTATTCCTAAAACAGTATATTGATGTAGTACTAAAGAAACAATAGAAGTACATATGTATATAACAATTACAACAACTTAACATATAGTTATATGCCAAATCAAAATATGGGTATCACTAAAACAACTAATCAGTGTAATACTTAATGTATTCTGACCTGCCAGCTTTTCTTCATTTTTTACTAAAATCTGTAAGCTTACAGAGGATTATCTGATCACCACTGTCTCTCTATCCTATCTACTCACTGTGCGTCCATATACTCCAGGCTGGCCTGCTCGATCTTGTCTCTGATGATGCCCACGTCTGCCGTGAGGAGCGAGTCCAGGTGGTTCAGCTCCTGCTGCACTCTGAGCAACTTGTCGGCCTCCGCCTTCGCCCGTTTTCGCCTGAAAATTTAAAACGTGACAGTGGCAAAACCAACATATGTACATTGTTTTTTTAATTACAACTGAACAATTGTGTCCACTGAGGGATGAAAATTTGGAAACTGTGGAACACACACACTGTTCCAATGCTCTGACTTTAGCCAACTCAGACAACAGACAAAAAGCCGTTACCGTGCTGACGTGCTGTAAAAACAAACTCACTCCCAACTCAGACAACAGTTCCTTCCTTCGAGACCTGAACTTCCTAATAAACATATTCAGAGCTGAGATTGCCCCAACACAAAAAAGGCTGAAACGAAATCTAGGGACCTTCTTACAACAAGGGGGAAAACATGTTTTGAAACAGATAAAAAAAAAGAAGGAAACTAGACCAAAAAAGGAGAATTTCAGCCTAAAGTAGGGGGATTCTCAGCCCCGATATTCAACCTCAACACAGCTACAAAGAACTGCTGCCTTCTTTTTCATGGCTCAAAGCAAACTCACAGAAGCTCTAAGACCACTGGACTAAACAAAAACAATAAAATCACAACTTTTAAATAGAATCATAGAAGCTTACCTACATACCTACTCTACCAGCGATGCCATGTGGATCATTATTAATAAACTGAAACTGTTCCCCTAAAGAGGTATAGCATGTTGAACCTCAAAGCATAATCCCTTCATAGACCTTTACTGAGCTACTTTACTACTGTACGAACGGAAACTACTGGTAAAGCTTCTATGGGCCTAGAAGTTTTTGTTCTCTACTAATTTGGATATATAAGGAAGAAAAAATGTTTTGAGGAAGAATCACGAAATCCTCAAAAAAAAAAAAAAGGATTTCACTAAAACTAATCTAAGAATCAGGACGCACAGTTTAAAAAAACAAGAACACAAAAAACATATAAAGTTTTGCGACTCTCAGTGAGACTGACCTGTCCTCAATGGCCCTGGCAAGCAGCGCCCTCTTGTGTTTGTTGGCCTCCTCGATGACCTTCTGCTGCTGCTGGAACTTCTGCACGTTCCCACGCTCATAGCTGCGGAGAAAAACATCTATAGACCTTAACAAAACAGAGTCACGGTATTTTGACAGCAATGCTCATGAAAGCGCATTATTTTTAGAGGTTTTCCAAAATTCATTATCGTAAGTTTTAAGCAATTAAAGATCTATAGAGTAAAAATTTGGGCAGATTTCAAAACTTCAACTTTTTATCTTTAAAATAAAATGCCTATTTCACTGCTTGCGTGTACACAATGTGGCAATATGTAACAGTAAAGACCCATGAAGATTGATCTGTGTTTTCAAACTTAAAAAACCAGTCAAACAAAAATATACATGTATTTACCTCAAGGCCTCATTCTCATCCAACTCTTTGACTTCCTTCGATGGACTTTCGTCCGATTCTTCGGCAACTACGGCGCTACTAGACGTACCATTTGCCACACCCTGTACACTTCCATTCTGATCCGCCGGGTCATCTTTTGGGGGACTCTTCTGACCACCAGGACGGTCGCTTGGTTTACTCGACGAACCCGCGAGCTGCATGGAGGGATCAATCTGCTGAGCTGGCTCGGGCTCTCTCGAGCTTTGCCTTTTGGCGGACGCGGACACAGCCGACCCTCGTTGCTGGGCTTGCCGTTGTCTCTTTGCCATCGCCTGAGCCTGGGCCTGTCTCTGTGCATTGTTCCGAGATGGTCTTTCATCTGAAAATTGGATGCATCGGGATAAAGGCACATTTTCAAAAAAAAAACGCCTGTTTCCATCAAATTCCAATAGTTTTATATGATCTAAAAACAGTAAAAAAACAGAAGTCATGGTATTATAAGTCGTAAAAGCAAGACGTGTACCACGCACTAAACTGAAGCAGTGCAAGACTTTCAAATACTTTGGAACTCACATCACAAACGACGGTCGAAACAAAACAGAAATATCGTCTAGAATAGCCCAGGTAAAGACGAATTTCAGAAATATGACATTCTTATAAATGAACAAGCATGAAAATAAGAAAAAAGGAACTACAGTGCTATATAGATAGAATCCAATTCAATTTATATCAATGGGTGGGAGTCTGGGACGGTATATCCAAACAAGCAAGGAAACTTGAGGCCATAGAGATTTGGCTTCTTCTAGGCAAATGCTTCGTAATCGTATGTACCTTGGATGTTCAGCAAAGAAGTCTTACAACAAAACTGTCTGAAATGAGGCAGACTGAGGAAGATCTCTTATTAATTAAATACGAAAATGTCAGTCATCATTTACATGGCATGCCATTAGAGGAAAAAAACTCAAACACCTCATCAGGACAGGATTGCTTGAAACAAGGGAAAAGGAGCGGAGGAAAACAGAAAGTTCTAAACAGTTCAGTTTTGTGGCTGAATGCAGCGGACGTGATGGAAGGGCTGAAGGCAACAAGGGATCAAACAGTGTGGAAGGACATGATCGCCAATGCTATAATGCATAGCACATGATGATGATGAATTCGGGTCTAGCTTTTTTTTCTTTTTAAATTCTAGATTCGATTAAAACTGCAAAACATTCAACAAGTGCCCAAATTTATAGTTATATCAAGGAAGAGTTCTAAGTTCAGTGTTTATCACGAAAAAAAAAGGAAAAAGAGATACATGTTAAATATCCCACTATCGTTAACATGTTTAATAAGAAATCGCTTCAAATTTATTTTAGTCTGCCAATGCCCAATAAATGCTCCTGATCTCTAGGTCGAGTTCTAGATCTAAAAGCCTAGCCGCTCAAGATCTAGTAAAAGCGCAGATATTTATCTAATTTTATATCTAGATCTAGATTAGATGTCTTCGTCCTGATCTAATCTAAAATCTAGATTATAATAATACAGATTATTATGGATAGGCTAGATTTTCATTTAGATCTAGATCTAGATCCAGATCTTGTCTAGATTTCTGAAGTAAGATTGATCGTGGATTTTAGATCTAGATCTAGTTTTACAGATTGTGATAGATTAGGTTAAATCAATAGAGTAACAGTTAAAATCATACAAATAATGTTAATGGTTAATCATTAGTTAAAGAATTGCATTCCAAAAACAATTTATGTTACCTTTCTCGGAATTAGCTTTCATCCTCCGCAGATCTTCATCTGAAAACCCCGTCCAGGCAGCCATGTTGACAACTTGGCATCTAAATTTTGTTTTCAATACAAAAGAATGTCAACGTCAACACATTTTTTTCTTTTTCGCAATAATTTTAGTCGACAACAATGAGTTATTGTTATGTTGTTTTTGTTGTTGTTGTTTTGCTGTTTTTGTTTGTTTTGTTTGGTCGTTTCGATGGTAGTCTCAAGAATGCTTAGATCTGTCCTCGTAGTTCAAAATTGTATTTGGGAGAAAGAAACAGACGAGAGAAACATGCATACAGACAGGCATACAGAGAGAGAGAGAGAGAGAGAGAGAGAGAGAGAGAGAGAGAGAGAGAGAGAGGACAAAAATACAGACACAGGCAGATAGATAGACAAACAGACAGACAGACAGACAGACAGGCAGACAGACAAACAGACAGACAGACAGACAGACAGGCAGACAGACAGACAGACAACAGACAGACAGACAGGCAGACAGAGGTTGTATTTAACCTGTCACTGTGTACCCTACCATTAAACTTCGCTAGTTCTATTTCAGTGTATCTTCAGATACATAGTACAATACATCAGAGACAAAAGATAACAAATTAATATAACAATAATAAACTCGAAAATTGTGCTCAATATTTTTTATGTCATTTCAATGCATACAGAGAGTGCATATTTCCGAGAGTCAAGCCACACAACATACATTAAAAGCAATGCAACTTAATATAAATAATATTAGATACGTCGACGACACAACCGTGATAGAATACAACAAGGAAAAATGTTTGATGTTGTAAAGAGTTGACGAGATTAAACATTAACAAAGAGGGTTTGGCATGATTGTTGTTGAGTTGCTATATTGTGGACGGACCCAAGACTGACGTCTGATAATTTTATGTGCTGTCACACACGAGACAGGGCGGGGATACCATGACTCCCTCAGTCGGTCACATTATACTGACATCGATCCAACCAGTAGGGAGCGCATTCTCCAGGGCTCGAACCCAGACCTTTTGCGTAAGAAGCCGATGTTCTACCCCAGGGCCACCACGCCCTCCGGCTTGGCATAAACGTGAGCAAAACCAAAACAATGGTCGTTAGTAAACAGAAAAATGTAAAAATAAAAAATATAAAAGAAAAAAAAAAAAATAAACAAGTTAAGAATTTCAAATAAAAATAAGACAAACAATAAACAAAAAATGAAAAAACAAAAAAAAAAATAGAAAACAAAAAAGAACAAGCAAAATCAACGTTTATAAAACTAAAGGACTTATTCATGTCAAGAGAAATTTCAAGAGATCTAAAACTAAGAGCAACAAACATTTTTGTATTTTCAGTAGGGCCTACTGCTACACGTCGACAAAACATGGACTGTCTATGAAGAATCATTTAAAAAACAAGAAGCTTTCGAGATGTGGGTATTTCGACGACTAGCAAGAATAAGTAAAAAAAAAAAAAATAACAAACGAAGAAGTCTACAGAATACTCGGTGTTGAAAGAGAATTAATGAAAGCACACGACATCACAAACCATCTTATTTTAGTCTCATAACAACACGAAACCCTCAACCCCATCCTAACAGGCAGAATGGAAGTTGTTGTTGGGTTGGTTTAACGTTCAACAGCAGCACTATATAGGAAATTATGTTGGACGGGCCCCAAGACGGACGTCTGACAATTTTATGTGCTGCCACACACGAGACAGGGCGGGGATACCATGACTCCTGTCTCAGCTGGTCACATTATACTGACACCAGGATGGAAGAAAAAAGAGGGAACGGCCGATCCAGTAGAAAGTGGTGCGACAACACGAAACAATAGACAGGGACCCAGCTACAAGTGAGCGAGCGAACTGGCTCAAGTGGTAGAGCGTTGGTCTCCAGATCAGGAGGTCCATGGATCTAATCCCACGATCCGCAGACTTATTTGTCCGATGGATAGATAGATAGATAAAAATTTTGAAAATTCAATATATATTATCAACATAATCACAGTAAAACATGTAACGATTATATTGCACATTGCACATTGCACATTGCACATTGCACATTGCACATTGCACACTGCATATTGCACATTGCACATTGCACATTGCCCCCATTTCTGTCATGCACTAAAGTGTTTGCGTATTAGAGGACAGTCCGGTGATGTCATCATTGTGACTCATCAAAGCCTTTTTCTCTTGAAGAATCTCGCTGCTGTCAAAGTGGTAGACCCCCGTGGTGCTTGATGTATCCTCTATTCGCCCCACCAGCCAGTACGTCTCCATAAAACCTTTGCCCTGGAACAGGGAAGAGACCCGCTCTCTCTAATTTAACAATACATCTTTCAAATGATATTTTCTGGGTTCTAAGACCATGTTTTCATCAATGAATAATGTAAGGGTGTAAAAAAGTAAGGATCGTAAGTATTACATTTTTAAAAGGCGCAATGCTGTATAAAGCAATAAACAATAAAACACATACACACACACACACAACCATGTACTGTAAAAGAATTATGCGTGTAATAATATCAACATAATCTAAAGGTGTGATACATGTAATACTAATACCGTAGTCAAAACATTAAATTGATTGAATATGGAACATCTTAATTCAAATACAATATACGCATCGACTCTTAAATCTTTTTCCTTAATATTTTTTAAAATATGGAAAATCCGATCTAAAGGACAGAAGAAAAACTGGCGCCTTTTTTTAGGCTGTTTATACAAAACGCAAACAATAAAGGTTTCCGTATTAACATTAATTTTTGAAAATTCAACATATTATCAACATAATCACAGCAAAGCATTGAATATTGCACATTGCACATTGCACATTGTATATTGCACATTACACATCACACATTGCACATTGCACATTGCACATTGCACATTGCCCCCATTTCTGTCATGGACTAAAGTGTTTGCGTATTAGAGGACAGTCCGGTGATGTCATCATTGTGACTCATCAAAGCCTTTTTCTCTTGAAGAATCTCGCTGCTGTCAAAGTGGTAGACCCCCGTGGTGCTTGATGTATCCTCTATTCGCCCCACCAGCCAGTACGTCTCCATAAAACCTTTGCCCTGGAACAGGGAAGAGACCCGCTCTCTCTAATTTAACAATATATCTTTCAAATGATATTTTCTGGGTTCTAAGACCATGTTTTCATCAATGAATAATGTAAGGGTGTAAAAAAAGTAAGGATCGTGAGTAATTTTAAAAAGACGCAATGCTGTATAATGCAAAAAAAACAACAAAAAACAAAACACACACACACACCAACCATGACACTGTGTAAGAATTATGCGTGTAATAATATCAACATAATCTAAAGGTGCGATAATATTAATACCATTGTTAAAAAAAACTACATTGATTGAATAGGGCACGTCTCAATTCAAACACAATAATTATACGATTGACCCTTTAAATGTTTTCCATAGTAATCTTTATATGATGGAAAATCCGATCTAAAGGACAGAAGAAAAAAACTGGCGCTTTTTAGGCTGTTTATACAAAACGCAAACAATAAAGGTTTTCGTATTAACATTAATTTTTGAAAATTCAATACATTATCAACATAATCACAGCAAAGTATTGAACATGTAACGATTATATTGCACATTGCACATTGCACATTGCATATTGCACATTGTACATTGCACATTGTACATTGCACATTGCACATTGCACATTGTACATTGCACATTGCACATTGCACATTGCACATTGCACATTGCACATTGCCCCCATTTCTGTCACGGACTAAAGTGTTTGCGTATTAGAGGACAGTCCGGTGATGCCATCATTGTGACTCATCAAAGCCTTTTTCTCTTGAAGAATCTCGCTGCTGTCAAAGTGGTAGACCCCCGTGGTGCTTGATGTATCCTCTATTCGCCCCCCCAGCCAGTACGTCTCCATAAAACCTTTGCCCTGGAACAGGGAAGAGACCCGCTCTCTCTAATTTAACAATACATCTTTCAAATGATATTTTCTGGGCTCTAAGACCATGTTTTCATCAATGAATAATGTAAGGGTGTAAACAAAAGTAAGGATCGTGAGTAATTTTAAAAAGACGCAACGCCGTATAATGCAAAAAAACAACAACAAAAACACACACACACACACACACACCATGACACTGTGTAAGAATTATGCGTGTAATAATATCAACATAATCTAAAGGTGTGATACATGTAATACTAATACCGTTGTCAAAAAATTAAATTGATTGAATATAAACATCTCAATTCAAATACAATATACGCATTAGCCCTTAAATCTTTTTCCTCAATATTTTTTAAAATCCGATCAAAAGGACAGAAAAAAAACTGGCGCTTTTAGACTGTTTATGCAAAACGCAAACAATAAAGGTTCTCGTATTAACATTAATTTTTGAAAATTCAACATAATTATTATCAACATAATCACAGCAAAATATTGAACATGTAACGATTATATTGCACATTGCACATTGCACACTGCATATTGCACATTGCACATTACACACTGCACATTGCACATTGCACATTGCCCCCATTTCTGCCATGGACTAAAGTGTTTGCGTATTAGAGGACAGTCCAGTGATGTCATCATTGTGACTCATCAAAGCCTTTTTCTCTTGAAGAATCTCGCTGCTGTCAAAGTGGTAGACCCCCGTGGTGCTTGATGAATCCTCTATTCGCCCCACCAGCCAGTACGTCTCCATAAAACCTTTGCCCTGGAATACATTAGACATTAGACAATTACATTAAGTTCGTAAATGGAAAACCTACGACCTGTCTCAAGATATAATATATATGCTAACATAAGGGCTTGCAATGAGTTGTAACCAAAGCGTTCAAAAATAGAAGGCCAAAATAACCGAACTAATATAATTGAAAAAAAAATTGCCTACCAAGACCAAAAACTGAATTTTGCACATTGCACATTGCACATTGCCCCCATTTCTGTCACGGACTAAAGTGTTTGCGTATTAGAGGACAGTCCGGTGATGTCATCATTGTGACTCATCAAAGCCTTTTTCTCTTGAAGAATCTCGCTGCTGTCAAAGTGGTAGACCCCCGTGGTGCTTGATGTATCCTCTATTCGCCCCACCAGCCAGTACGTCTCCATAAAACCTTTGCCCTGGAACAGGGAAGAGACCCGCTCTCTCTAATTTAACAATACATCTTTCAAATGATATTTTCTGGGATCTGAGATCATGTTTTCATCAATGAATAATGTAAGGGTGTAAAAAAATGTAAGGATCGTGAGTACTTTTTAAAAAGTCGCAATGCCGTATAATGCAAAAAAAAACAACAACCAAAAAACAACACACACACACACACACACACCCATGGTACTGTAAAAGAATTATGCGTGTAATAATATCAACATAATCTAAAGGTGTGATACATGTAATACTAATACCGTTGTCAAAAAATTAAATTGATTGAATATGGAACATCTCAATTCAAATACAATATACGCATTAGCCCTTAAATCTTTTTCCTTAATATTTTTTAAAATCCGATCTAAAGAACAGTAAAAAAGCTGGCGCGTTTTAGGCTGTTTATCCAAAACGCAAACAATAAAGGTTCTCGTATTAACATTAATTTTGAAAATTCAACATATTATCAACATAATCACAGCAAAATATTAAACATGTAACGATTATATTGCACATTGCACATTGCACATTGCACATTGCACATTGCACATTGCACATTGCACATTGCACATTGCACATTGCACATTGCACATTGCCCCCATTTCTGTCATGGACTAAAGTGTTTGCGTATTAGAGGACAGTCCGGTGATGTCATCATTGTGACTCATCAAAGCCTTTTTCTCTTGAAGAATCTCGCTGCTGTCAAAGTGGTAGACCCCCGTGGTGCTTGATGTATCCTCTATTCGCCCCACCAGCCAGTACGTCTCCATAAAACCTTTGCCCTGGAATATATTAGACATTAGACAATTACATTAAGTTCGTAAATGGAAAACCTACGACCTGTCTCAAGATATAATATATATGCTAACATAAGGGCTTGCAATGAGTTGTAACCAAAGCGTTCAAAAATAGAAGGCCAAAATAACCGAACTAATATAATTGAAATAAATTTTGCTTACCAAGGGCAAAAACTGAATTTATTTTATTTTAATTCTAAGCATAGATAGGACAGAGTGATACTTAGAGAGTATTTTTCAGCCCACACAATCAACCTACACTGCACAAATGATTGTGAAGTATCCTATCTATGTGCGCACTATTTTGGGTTATTTTTTAAAATTCATGAATGGTCCCCCACCCCAAACAAAACAAAATAAAACAAAACAACAGTGCACATGTAGCTGTAAATTGAGGCCACACCTTCACGGAGATGGCGCCCTGCCGGAAACAAAATTGGTCGCCACAGACGGTTCGAACTCAAAACCTACTGATTCGAAGGCACGCGCTCTATCTACGCAACCCCCCCCCCCCCCAAAAAAAAACAAAAAACAACAACAAACAAACAAAAAAAACAAACAAAAACAACCAAAAAACATAAAACAACAAAAACACAACAAAAGCAAAACAAAAACAAATAGGGCAACAGTGCAACACTGTAGCTGTAAACTGAGACCCCCTACCTTCACAGGGATGGAGCCCCGCGGTTCCAGCAAGAACAGGCCAAAGCTGTCCAGAATGCTCTTCACTGATTGGCTCAGGTGGATCTTCAACGCTGGGGAATATATATCCATATATATTATATATAACATAGACCGGCATAGTGGCTGGAATGCATCACATTGTACATTGTATTACCAAAGAATATAAAATGGTGAGAGGTTTCACATAGTTGAGTTTATTGATTTGGTTTAACGTCCAACATCAGCACTATATAGGCTATATTGTGGACAGGCCCTAAGACTAACGTCTGACAATTGTATGTGCTGCCACACACGAGACAGGACGGGGATGCAAAGACTTCTGTCTCAGCCAGTCACATTATACTGACACCGACCCAACCAGTAGGGAGCGAAATCGCCAGGATTCGAACCGATTTTCTACCCCAAGAGAAGATCATGTTCTACATCACCAGGGCCACCACAAGCCACCTCCACCCCCAAAGGTCAATATATAGCACTTTTTCTATTTTTAGAGTGCTTTAGCTCAAAACTTATATCAAAGACTTGTGCCTGATTCACCCTGGTTGCCTCACATAGATAATACAATAGCCACGGAAAGGTACATTCATAAAAATGAAGGATCGACACGAAAATAGACAGTAGTGAAACACGGAAAGATAAGTATGTACGTGTTTGCAATTGCAGATCAGTCTATTCCTCATCGGATAAGGTAATCAGATCGTGGGGGTGGATCAGGAATACATTACGATGGAATGAAAGACTGACAAGTGGATTGATGAAGGGTGGATAGAATGAAGGGCTGACAAGTCTATATTACTGGTGGATTAAAAGGTGGATAGAATTAAGGACTAACAAGTCTATATGACTGGTGGATTGAAGGGTGGATAGAATGAAAGACTGACAAATCTATATGACTGGTGGATTGAAGGGTGGATAGAATGAAAGACTGACAAATCTATATGACTGGTGGATTGAAGGGTGGATAGAATGAAAGACTGACAAATCTATATGACTGGTGGATTGAAGGGTGGATAGAATGAAAGACTGACAAATCTATATGACTGGTGGATTGAAGGGTGGATAGAATGAAAGACTGACAAATCTATATGACTGGTGGATTGAAGGGTGGATAGAATGAAAGACTGACAAATCTATATGACTGGTGGATTGAAGGGTGGATAGAATGAAAGACTGACAAATCTATATGACTGGTGGATTGAAGGGTGGATAGAATGAAAGACTGACAAATCTATATGACTGGTGGATTGAAGGGTGGATAGAATGAAAGACTGACAAATCTATATGACTGGTGGATTGAAGGGTGGATAGAATGAAAGACTGACAAATCTATATGACTGGTGGATTGAAGGGTGGATAGAATGAAAGACTGACAAATCTATATGACTGGTGGATTGAAGGGTGGATAGAATGAAAGACTGACAAATCTATATGACTGGTGGATTGAAGGGTGGATAGAATGAAAGACTGACAAATCTATATGACTGGTGGATTGAAGGGTGGATAGAATGAAAGACTGACAAATCTATATGACTGGTGGATTGAAGGGTGGATAGAATGAAAGACTGACAAATCTATATGACTGGTGGATTGAAGGGTGGATAGAATGAAAAACTGAGACCCCCTACCTTCACGGGGATTGAGCCCTGTCAGTGATCACAGAGGGCTCGAACTCGAAACCTACTGATTCAGAGCCACACACACACACAAAGAACAACAGTGTACATGTAGCTGTAAACTGAGACCCCCTACCTTCACGGGGATGGAACCCTGTCAGTGATCACAGAGGGCTCGAACTCGAAACCTACTGATTCAGAGCCACACACACACACAAAGAACAACAGTGTACATGTAGCTGTAAACTGAGACCCCTACCTTCACAGGGATGCCGCCCTGTCAGAAAAATCGGTGACCACAAAGGGTTCGAACTCGAAGCCAACTGATTCGAAGCCACGCGCTCTAACTATGGACTAACTCCCCCACCCCAAACAAAACAAAATAAAACAAAACAACAGTGCACATGTAGCTGTAAACTGAGACCCCTACCTTCACGGGGATGGAACCCTGTCAGTGATCACAGAGGGCTCGAACTCGAAACCTACTGATTCAGAGCCACACACACACAAAAAGGACAACAGTGCACATGTAGCTGTAAACTGAGACCCCCTACCTTCACGGGGATGGAGCCCTGTCAGTGATCACAGAGGGCTCGAACTCGAAACCTACTGATTCAGAGCCACACACACACACAAAGGACAACAATGTACATGTAGCTGTAAACTGAGACCCCTACCTTCACAGGGATGCCGCCCTGTCAGAAAAATCGGTGATCACAAATGGTTCGAACTTGAAGCATACTGATTCGAAGCCCTGTCATTGATAACAGAGGGCTCGAACTCGAAACCTTCTGATTCAGAGACAAACAAAAACAAATAGGGCAACAGTGCACATGTAGCTGTAAAATGAGACCCCCTACCTTCACAGGGATGGAGCCCCGCGGTTCCAGCAAGAACAGGCCAAAGCTGTCCAGAATGCTCTTCACTGATTGGCTCAGGTGGATCTTCAACGCTGGGGAATATATACATATATATATATATAACATAGACCGGCATAGTGGCTGGAATGCATCACATTGTACATTGTATTAACAAACACTATGAAATGGTGGGAGGTTTCACATAGTTGAGTTGAGTTGAGTTGAATTGTTTTTAACGTCCAACATCAGCACTATATAGACTATATTGTGGGCGGGCCCCAAGACTGACGTCTGACAATTTTATGTGCTGCCACATACGAGTCAGGGCGGGGATGCCATGGCTCTTGTCTTAGCCGGTCACATTAAACTGAAACCGATCCAACCAGTAGAGAGCGCAATCGTCAGAGCACGAACCTGAACCTTTTGCGTCGGAAGCCGATCTTCTAATACAGCAGTCAAAGGCCCCGAGTTCTATTCCCCGACCAGACTACCTTGTTTCCTGCTGGTTAGATCCGCCTCAGTACATGACTTGCACATGTAAAAAAAGGCGGTGGGGTAGGCGTGCTGGTGCAAGTGGTAGAGTGTTGACCTCTCTATCGGGAGGTCCCTGGTTCGAATCCCACGGTCGATCAAAATGTATTTGTCCAATTTCGTCGCCTACTAGTTGGGTCGGTATCAGTAAAACGTGACTGAGATAAGAGTCAAGGCATCCTCGCTCTCTCTCTCTCTCTCTCTCTCTCTCTCTCTCTCTCTCTCTCTCTCTCTCTCTCTCTCTCTCTCTCTCTCTCTCTCTCTCTCTCTCTCTCTCTCTCTCTCTCTCTGTTCAGCTTTCATCTCTCGTTTCTAATTACCTCTCTCTCCTCTCCTCTCTCTCTCTCTCTGGCAGCACGTAAATTGTCAGACGTCAGTCTTAGAGCCCCTCCTCAATGTAGCCTTTAAAGTGCCGACGTTAGACACTAAGCAAAAACAAAGCCCAAACAAATAGATCTAAACTTTCTCCGATTAAACATTATTTTCCTTACCTTCTCCGTTTGACTCCATCCTAGATGCGGTGTTTACAGTGTCTCCAAACAAACAGTAGCGTGGCATCTTCAGCCCAACAACTCCAGCCACCACAGACCCTGATCATGATATTGCCAAAACAAAATTATTGTTTTACTATTAGCAGCAGGTTGAGTTTGAGAGTTTGAATGTACATGTAGTACCTAGCGTCCAACGTCATTGTGCCAAAACAAAATAATTTATTGTTTTACTATTAGCAGCAGGTTGAGTTTGAGAGTTTGAATTTAGTGCCTAGCGTCCAACGTCATTGTGCCAAAACAAAATAATTTATTGTTTTACTATTAGCAGCAGGTTGAGTTTGAGAGTTTGAATTTAAGGGCTAGCGTCCAACGTCATTGTGCAAACAAAAATAAATATTGTTTTACTAT
>RQTK01000068.1:229869-246908 GCA_003991915.1 Elysia chlorotica | reverse complement strand
AAGCAGCAGTTTGAGATTGAATTTAGTTCCTAGCGTCCAACAACAGGCTTTTATTGTGGATGGGTTATTAGCATCTCAATGTCTTCCTCCTTCCTTTTGACTACTCTCTCCTACTCTGCTCAATACTAATTATACATTAATTTGTACATACATGAGATGACATTAAAAACCGTAATTATAATTATACACGTCCTTTTTTGTGAGATTAAAACGCAATCAAATATTTGGACAATTATAGATTGATAACTAGTTCAATAATCAATTTAATAGCCTAGTATCTTATTTTAAATAATTAAAAAAAAAAGCCAGGTTGCTCATCTCTCTAGTTATTATTTTGTTCAGATTCTTTTGTTCAGATAGAACTTTTTCATGCTGCCATCTCTAATTTACCCCCCCCCCCCCAAAAAAAAAAAAAAAAAAAAAAAAAAAAAAAAAAAAAAAAAAAAAAAAAAAATACAAAAAAAAACAAAACAACAACAACAAAAAACAACAACATCATCAACAACAAAAACAACAAAAACAAAAACAAACAAACAAGGAAAGCAAATATACACAATTATGAATAACCCCAGGATTAATTGTCAATTACCAACGTTTACCTGAGTGACAACCGATCCTCAGCATGATCTTCATCCCAGGTCTGTGTCGGATCTTGAACTCCGTGACGGCTTCCAGTAACTGTGGGAACAAGCATGCGCTAAATATAATACTAATATCGCATATGTTAAAGACTAAAGACATGGTAGTTTGGAGAGAGATCCTAGAAGAAAAGCTGGGGGCAAAGCAAAGACAGGTCAGACCTACAAGAAGGTAGATGGATGACATCGGCGACTGTGGGAGGAATGCACTAAACGTTATATCGCATTTTCTTAATCATATTTTTTAACATCAGCACTATCTAGGCTACATATACTTTTTGAGAGGTTAAAGACTAAAGACATGGTAGTTTGGAAAGACACATCCTAGAAGAAAAGCTGGGGGCAAAGCAAAGACAGGTCAGACCTACAAGAAGGTAGATGGATGACATCGGCGACTGTGGGAAGAATGCACTAAATTTAATAATAATATCGCATTTTTCTTAATCATATTTTTTGAGATGTTAATGACCACAAACATGATAGTCTGGAAAAACATATCCTATAAGAAAAGCTGGAGGCAATGTTGTTGTTGTTGTTGTTGAGTTGGTTTAACGTCCAACATCAGCACTATATAGGCTATATTGTGGAGGGGCCCCAAGACTGACGTCTGACAATTTTATGTGCTGCCACACACGAGACAGGGCGGGGATACCATGACTCCTGTCTCAGCCGGTCACATTAAACTGACACCGACCCAACCAGTAGGTAAGGCAATCGCCAGGACCCAAACCTGGACCTTTTGTGTCGGAAGCCGATGTTCTACCCCAGGGCCACCGCGCCCCCCATATACTTTTTGAGAGGTTAATGGCCAAAGACTTGACAGTTTGGAAACACATATCATAGAAGTGAAGCTGGGGGCAAAGCGAAGACAGGGCAGATCTACTGTGGGAATAATGCACTAAACTTAATATCACATTTTCTTAATCATACTTTTTGAGAGCTTAATGAACACAGAAATGATAGTCATAATTACATTGTTTAGTTTTCGGCGCACAAACCTCAAACTAAGCTAGACGAACTGACGCAATAGTTAGAGCGTTGGCCATTCAATCAGGAGGTCCCTGGTTCGAAACCCACGATCAGTCAAAATGCATTTATCCCCTTTAGTACACTACTGGTTGGGTCGGTGACATTATAATGTGACTGGCTGAAACAAGAGTCGTGGTATCCTCGCACTGTCTTAGTGTGGTACCGCGTAAACTTCTCAGGCATTGGTCTCGATCCATCTACAATGCAGCCTTTTTATAGGACAAACTTTGGGCGCTAAACAACAATACAAAACAACAACAACAATTGTGTAACAGTTCGTAAACTTGTCAGACGTTAGTGTTGAAGCCATTTACATTATAGACTATATGTTGTGCTGACTTTGGGCGCTAAACAACAAAACAAACAACAACAACAGCAAACAAACTGTGTATCATTTCGTAAAGTTAGTCTTGGGGACATTTTACAAGCCTATACGTGTAAAGTTAGTCTTGGGGACATTTTACAATAAAGCCTATATATATACAGCGTTGACTTTGGGCGCTCAACAACAAACAAAACAAACAAACAGTGTGGCCGCACGTTAACTTGTCAGACATTAGTTTTGGAGCCATCTACAATATAGCATAGCGTTGACCTTGGGCGCTCAACAACAAAATAAACAAAACAATCAAACTGTGTAGCAGCTCGTAAACTTGCCAGACATTAGTTTTGGAGCCATCTACAATATAGCCTATATATAATACAGACGTTGGGCGTTAAACAACCAACCAACCAACCAAACAAATAAACAGAAAAACAAACAAATAAACAAACAAACAAATTGTTTGGCAGAACTTTAACTTGTCTTGGAGCCATCTACAATATAGCCTATATATAATACAAACTGTGTGGCAGAACGTTAACTTCTCAGACATCAGTCTTCGCACCTGTCCGCTAAATAGCATATGCATAGTCCTGACGTTGGTTGCTAAGCAACAATAAACAAGCCAAAAACCAACCTCACATTGAGCGACATGTTGGCTATGTGGGGGGAAAGCAGATGGTAAGGAAGCGCCATATATAGCCTCTCCTATCAGTAGGTAGTGATCGCTGTGGACGGCACTTATATATTCTCACTACTCAAATGTTCCTCTTAGAGCAAAATAAAAGCAGCCTCACCTTGAGCGACATGTTGGCTATGTGGACTGCGTGAAGGTTGCCGTTCTCCTGTGGAAGTCCCGACACAACCATGTACGCGTCTCCGATTGTCTCCACCTTATAGATAGATAATGAGATAGATAGATAGGTAGGTGGATGTTCAGTTTTGTAATTACCTTGTAGACATCGTATTCATCAATGATAGCATCAAAACAGGAGTAGAGGTCGTTCAAAAAGGTCACAATCTGCGGGTAGAAAAGTTTTATCATCGTAAGTACAACGCCACAGTAAGCTTACAACCTGTCTTAAGACACCTCATTCGCATTCTTAACATGAGTCGTAAAACGTAAGCTTATCGTGAGTTTTGTAATTATGACATATGAACTAGAGAAATAAATAAAGTGGTACCATGTTGGTATAATTTACACACGAGGCCTGCTTAAGAACAGGTCGGGGTGCGAGGTGGCCCTAGGGTAGAACATTGGCTTCCGACGCAAAAAGTCCGGATTCGAGCCCTGGCGATTTCGCTCCCTTCTGGTTGGGTCGGTGTCAGTCTAATGTGACCGGCTGAGACAGGAGTTATGGTATCCCCGCTCTGTCTCGTGTATGGCAGCACATAAAAGTGTCAGACGTCCATCTTGGGGTCCGTATTACCTGGGACTTGACAAGCCACATTATCTTACCTCCTACCGGGCTATAGCAAGTATCGAACCTGCAACCTACCACCTAAAAGCCCAAAGGACCAATTGGTGCCCCGATATAATTTTTTACCTGTGTCTTTAATACACAATAATTGTTGATTTGAACATTTTCCGAATTAAGATAACGATATTATGAAAGAAGAAAGTAATATTAAGGATATAAAATAGAAGAAATAAAAAATACATAACTTTTATATAAAAAAAATATTTGAAAAGGCACCCCCAAAAAAACCAACAACAACAACAACAAACAACGAAATGACAAAAAATATAACCTCGAAAATTACAAACTAAATCTAAACTTAAAAACTGTGACTTTTACGCAAAAAGAGCTACTAAGAATCAAAGAAGTTGTAATAACTGTCATATTAATTTACAGAATCTTCAATAGAAAGGGACTTAAGCCTACTTCAAAGGGCGAAGACTCTGCAGAGAGGGATGTGAACCCCACGATATCGCTGAAGAAAATGGTGACCGACTCGAAGCTTTGGGGCTCTACCTTCTGACCCAACCTCAGTTTGTTGGCGACGCTCCTGTAGACAAAAGTAGACTTTGTATACTTTATACCTTGTATCGTTAGGTATTTTTAGAGCTGCACTGTACATATCTATATCTTTATTGTTTTATTTATTTATTTATTTTTTATTTATTCATTTATTTATTTATCTCTTTATTTAATTATTTATTTATTTATATTTATTTATCTACTTATTTACTCAAGAATTTTTATTATCTATTTATTTACTTATTTATTTATATCTTTTTATTTGTTTGTTTATTTACTTATTTATTAATTTATGTATTTTTATTTATTTATTTATTTATTTAAATGAATAAATAAATAAACGAATCAAGCGACATGCGCCTGATTCACTCAGGTTCCTTCATCCGGAATACTTTCCGGATCTATAAAAACATGAATAGTAATGTGATTGTGATTGTTCTTATGTAAGCGCAGGCGGATACAATGACTGTTTGACAAGTACTACGGTATGAATTTGTAGAGCTCACTTCACAACTACAGAGGCACGGCCATTGGTTGGTCACTGGTTGATCAGAGGAACATGGAATTGCACGTGAGTCTCATAACTGATGATGATGATGATGATGATGATAATGATGAGGATGATGATGATGATCATGGAGGTGGTGGTGGTAAAAATACTGCAAACTAGATATCTTGTGATCAGACGTCACATTTATTCTCTTCTTGCGTACATGCAGTGTGCGTGTATAAAATATGCAAATAGGCTGCATAACCGAGATGGTATGGGGGACAGAGACACGGGCATTGCCCTTTTAGCGTCGATTTCCATGATCCGTCGATTATTATGGGCCAAGACAACGGCCAATAAACGGGTCTGCAAGCAATAACTAAACAAAAAAAAAATGAACAAACGCCCTTCATAACTTACGTCACGATTATTTTCTCTGTCAACCAACCAATCATTCTTGCTTCCTTAGGATAATTATGTTAAAAACCCGCCCTTGGTCAATGTTCACATCTTCACTCTCACATTAAGAATCTTACAAGATCGACAGGTTTGAAGTTAATTATCTCAATTGTTTGGCATTTCCCTGGATTCAACAATCTGATTTTTAGTAACCTCTTCGACACTGAAGCTCATGTTTCGATTTATTGTGAGATGCAAGGGTACTATTGTGAATCCAACTCCAAATCGGTTCAAGATCTCAAATATGCTCGAAACATTGCAATGATATTAATAATAAAATGACTAGTATAATGACACTGCTGTTGTTTTTTATTTAAACTGTTGGACATGTCCATTGATCTAACATTTACTTTGTTGTTGTTGTTTTTTCGTTGATCAATGCATTAGTGTGTTTGTGAGGCTGTTTATAGTGTGTTTTCTATGAGGTGGAGAGATGAAAGTAAAGAGTAACACTAGTCTCTATCTTCTCTCTCTCTCTGTTCTCCTTCTCCCTCCCCTCCCTCCCCTCCCTCTCTCTCTCAGTCACCTGGGAAGAATCTGGTACAGAAGCTCCTCCGACTTTTTCTTCTCCTCCCGGAGTTCCACGGTCTTGTCCTCCACCATCTTCTCCAGGTTGTTGGCGTACATCTCCATCCTCCGCATCAGGTTATCCAGAATGTTGGTGCTGGCGCCCATACCGCTGATCGATATATGTATTGATAGTTATATTGATAGTGGTATTTATAGTGATATCGATATTAATATTGATCGTGTATTGATAGTGATATTGATAGTGATATTGATATAAATCATGCATTAATAATAGTGTCATTGATTGCGATATCTATATAAATTATGTATTAATAGAGATATCAATAGTGTCCTTGATAGTGATATTGATAGTGTATTGACATTGTCATTGGTAGTGATATTGATAGTGATATCGATATTGATATTGATAGTGATATCGATAAAAAATATTGATATTGATACTGTAGTGATATTGATATTGATAATGATAATGAGAGGGATATCCACAGAGAAATCGATAGTGATATTAATAGTGATATTGATAGTGTCATTGATAGGTATACCGGTATCAAAATTGATAGTTTATTGACGGTGATATTGATAGTAATAGTGATATCGATAGACATATTGCTAGTGTATTAATAGTGATATTGATAGTGGCAATGATAGTGATATTGATATTGAAATTAATAGTGATATTGGCAGTCATATTGATAGTTATATTGATAGTGATATTGATAATACGCTGATAGTGATATTGATAGTTATATTGATAATACGCTGATAGTGATATTGATAGTGATATTGATAGTGACATTCATAGTGCATTGATAGTGATAGTAATAGTGATATTGATAGTGATTTTGGTAGTGATATTGATATTGATATTGGTAGTGATGTCGATAGTGATCTTGGTAGTTCTGTTGATAGAGATATTGATAGCGATATTGATAGCGATATTGATAGTGATATTGATAGTGATATTGATAGTGATATTGATAGTGATATTGATAGTGATATTGATAGTGATATTGATAGGGATGTCGATAGTGACATTGTACTTACAGCCCTAGATGCTTGACCTATCACCAACCTGACAATCCTCCTGAGGCAGTTCCTGATAGTGATATTTATATTGATAGTGATAGTGATAGTGATATTGATAGTGAAGTGACATTGTACTTACAGAACTAGATGCTTGAACTGGCACCAACCTGACAATCCTCCTGAGACAGTTCATTATAGTGATATCGATAGTGATTTTGATTGTGATGTTTTCATGTGATATTGATAGTGATAATGATAGTGATATAGGTAGTGATGTTGATAGTGACATTGTACTTGCAGCCCTAGATGCTTGACCTGGCACCAACCTGACAATTCTCCTGAGGCAATTCCTGATAGTGATATTCATAGTGATAATGATAGTGATATTGATAGTGATGTTGATAGTGATGTTGATATTGATAGTGATATTGATATTGATATTGATAGTGATGTCGATAGTGATATTGATAGTGATATTGATAGTGATATAGCTAGTCATATTGATAGTCATATTGATAGTGATATTGATAGCGATGTCGATAGTGACATTGTACTTACAGCCCTGGATGATTGACTTGGCACCAACCTGACAATCCTCCTGAGGCAGTTCCTGACCGCCACCACCGTGGGTCTTTGGGGCCCGTCACCGTATAAGAATCCCCAGAGGAACCTAGGAGACGCTAAACCCAATAGAGAACACACCCACCTGACAATCCTCCTGAGGCAGTTCCTGATAGTGATATTGATAGTGATATTGATAGTGATGTTGATTGGGATGTTTTCATGTGATATTGATAGTGATATTGATAGTTATATTATTAGTGATGTCGATAGTGACATTGTACTTACAGCCCTAGATGCTTGACTTGGCACCAACCTGACAATCCTCCTGAGGCAGTTCCTGATAGTGATATTGATAGTGATATTGATAGTGATATTGATAGTGATATTGATAGCGATATCGATAGTGGCATTGTACATACAGCCCTAGATGCTTGACCTGGCACCAACCTGACAATCCTCCTGAGGCAGTTTCTGACCGCTACTGCCGTGGGTCTTTGCCTTGGCTCCTCCGCCCAGCACTGGGTCAGGAGGCACGTCAGGTCCCTTGACCAGATCTTACTGGCCGGCCGGAACGGAGGGGTCAAGCCTGCGACCACTTTGTCCAGGATATCTGGGAGGTATAGATTATAGGGGGGGGGTCCCTACTGGTTGGATCGGTGTCAGTTTATTGTGACCAGTTGAGACAGGAGTCATGGTATCCAAGCCCTGTCTCGTGGGTGGCAGCACATGAAATTGTCAGACATCAGTTTTGCGACTCGTCCACAATAGAGCCTATAACCAATTTAACTACAACTACAACACTGTAGAGGAGAAGCGCTCTCCTAGTTGTATTTTTGGACTTCTATGTTTTCCATCCAGCCTATAATATTGTGCTGACGTTGAACGTTAAAGTAAACCAATTCAAATCAACTTACTCCTAGATCCTCGTGGAGGATCCTATACTCCGATGGGTTCTAAGACTCAGGTACAACAAATTTACGTACTGCCACACACGAAAAAGTAAGGACATTTTATGACTCCTGCCTCACTCGGTTACATTGTAGAGACGCAGATCCAACAAGAAGGGTTGAAATCCGAAAAAAAACTGCGGTTCGAAGGTTTTGACCCCCGGACTTCCCGATTGGGTGACCAAGGCTCTGGTTCCTGGTTCAAAGCCCACGATTTGTGAAAAATTTACTTGTCATATTTCTCTCCCCTACTCGTTGAGTCGGTGCCAGTATAATGTAGCCGGCTGGGGAAGTAGCTATGGAATCCATCCCCGCATTTTGTATGTGTGGTATCATGCAAAATTGTCAGACCATAGTCTTAAGACCCTGTCACAATGTAGCTTAAGCTTATATGACGATGACGTTGGACGTTAAACAACAAACAAGCGAAAAAAGAAGAAGAAGAAGAAGAAGAAGAAGAAGAAGAAGAAGAAGAAAAAGAAGAAGAAGAAGAAGAAGAAGAAGAAGAAGAAGAAGAACAACAACAACAACAACAACAACAACAACAGCAACAGCAACAACAACAACAACAACAACACCACCACCACCACCAAAATCAACAACAATATCAACAACCACCACTCACCATCTACCGTCAGCAGATCCATCTCCGCGAAGTAAGGCGTCTCTCTTGTGAAGACCTCGACCATTACTATGGCGCAGCTGTAGATGTCTGCCTCCCGACCCCCTTGCAGCTTGCTCGGCTCTCCGCGAAGCAACTCCGGCGCTTTCCACAGGCATTCTGGTTCATGGTCCACCGAATAAAGGGAGATTTGTAATGCACAAGGGAAAAGAATAATGTGTAAAGAAGTATAGTATTGTGCACAGGTATCTAAATCTACATTTTTATATACCAGTATAATTGTTTTATTGAATATGTATGTTATTTTTGAAGTATAATGCTCAGTCAAAAATAAATTCTTTATAAAGAAGACACGTTTTCTCAAGAAGTCCTTGCTTCTTTTTCTAAACTGTCTTATGCTGAGGAACTTAGTATGTGCAGAAGAAATAGAGAAAGATCAAATTCGCAAAATTACTATTCCAACGACAAACGTAGGTTCAAATATGATGGTTATATTGTTTCACTCTCCTCCTTAACATATTTGCGCATGTTATGGGCGAAAATATATTCTTTTCTTTAAAATGATGTTAAATCACAGATAAAGGAGAGAATAATTAAACATGCACTGCCACCATCGATGGAATTGCTTCAGGAAAATCAAGTAAAGTACCAGGACCGAGAGGTCGGCAAAGAAACAACAACTACGTGACATAGTTATTAAAAAAGTAAAACCATCCTTAAGTGATAAAACAACCTCTAAATCCGGCACTGTATATATATATGTGTTCAGATTGATACCGTTTTTATACTCCTGGCTGGTCTTGTCCACGGCCAGGTCGGAGTACAAGGTGGCCAGACCATAGCGCGCCAGTTTGACAGTGAAGCGGTTGTCGATCTCACATGCCTGGCTCGTCAGTCGCCCATGGTATTTGACCGGGGAGTCGTGCAGGTAGCACAGGCCCTGGGGGGTAGAGTGGAGTGGAGTTGAGTTGAGTGGAGTTTAGTTGAGTCAACATGCATTGAAAAGAGTTGGGTTGAGATGAGTGGATTTAAAAGAAGTTGAGGGGAGTTGCACTGAGTAGAGTTGAGTCGAGTGGAGTGGATTAGAGAGGAGTGGAGTTGAGTGGAGTTGAGTTAAGTGGAGTGGAGTAGAGTAGAGTTGAGTAAAGTGGAGAGGAATAGAGTTGAGTGGAGTGGATTTGAGTTGAGTTGAGTGGAGTTGTTGAGTTGGGTGGAGTTGTTGAGTGGAGTTGAGTTGCGTTGAGTGGAGTGTGGTAGACTGGAGTGTAGTTTACTTGAGTCAACATGCGTTGAGAAGAGTTGAGTTGAGTTGAGTTGAGAGGAGTGGATTTAAGAGAAGTTGGGTGGAGTTGCATTGAGTTGAGTTGAGAGGAGTTGAGTTGAGAACAGTTGAGTTGAGTGGAGTTGAGTTGGATGCTTAAAGTCCAACATATATTGAGGGCAGGTTCTAAAACATATATCTGAATTTTTATACGCGCTGTTAATTTCATTGGAGGAATTTAGCTAGCATTCGTCACGCTGGATTCCCAAGTCAAAAGTACTGTGAGATATTTTTGTGAAACGCCTTGCTAAATCTAGTGCGTGGTAGCACTGTGAAGTCTTTTTGTGAAAGTCTTGAAAAATCTATAATCTATGATAGCACTGTGACGTCTTTTTGTGAAACGTCTCAATAAATCTATAATCTATGATAGCACTGTGGCGTCTTTTTTGTGAAACGTCTCAATAAATCTATAGTCTCTGGTAAAAGAGCCTGAAACAGATTTTACAAACTGGGTTTTTTAATAAGTTTATTTACGAGATATTTAAGCATACGTTGATGATATCGGTGCACAGAGAAAATTTGAACTGCTCATCAAGGGTGACATTGGCGTTTCCGAGAAGGTCCTGGGGAATATAGAAAGAATGTAGAAAGAATATACAAAGAATGTAGAAAGAATACAGAAAGAATGTAAAAGGAAATGGCCCACCAATGGTAATATTGATTTATTTCTGTTATTTGTTTTAGCAAAGATATGACAGAATGCTGGTTACTTTCGGCCCATACGATCAGCCCACACTGCAACAATCTTAACAGCTCTAGATCTATATCTATCTGTGTGTTCACTATTTTTGGCGTATTTTAGAAAATTTATAAAACACCGAAGATTTTTTAGTGATTGTTTTTAAAGGAAAAAAAATGTGCGCAGGGCGATGCAAAGATGTTCAATAATAAAGATAGCTCATTTTGGCTTATACTGCAAGTTCTTAACTTATCTTATCATACGTGCCTTATCTTATCTTAACTTACCTTTTATTATTAATATTATCCTCTTATCTTACCTTATATTACCTTATTTCACCGTACTTTACTTTATCTTGCCTTTCTTACCATATCTTACCTTATCTAACCTTATTTAACCTTTTATTATAATCTTATCTAACCTTATCTTACTTTATTTCACCTTATTTTACCTAATCTCTCTTAACCTTACATTTTTCTCCCCGTATCTTTTCTTAAGTTACCTGCAAAGTTCCCTTACTGCATCTTTCAGTAACCAAGGCGATGAAGTCTGGAGTGAGGCAGGCGCCCAGAACTTTACTGATGTTGGTATGGTTCAGCTCCCGTATCTGGTGATAAAAGGTGACTGGACATTGACATTTTTTAAAGGAGTGTTTGGGTGGAGGGGGGGGGGTCAGGGATCCAGGGATAATATGATTGTTAAGAGAGATGTAGAGAGTTGTTGTTGAGTTGGTTTAACGTCCAATATCAGCACTATATAGGCTGTACTGTGGACGGGCCCTAAGACTAACGTCTGATACTTTTATGTGCTGCTACACACGAGACAGGGTGGGGATACCATGACTCCTGTCTCAGCCGGTCACATTATACTGACAGCGACCCAACCAGTAGGGAGCGTAATCGCTAGGGCTCGAACCTGGACCTTTTGCATCGGAAGCCGATGTTCTACCCCAGGACGACCGCGCCCCCCAGATGAAGAGAGGGGGATGCAATTGTTTTGACCCTTTGATAAGCCGGTGTACACGATGCACTGCCACACAGAGACCAATTGAGAATATATGTTTATAGAATGAGAGATATTGCTGGAGAAAGAGATAGAGAGAGAGCGAGGAAGGAAGACAGAAACATTTTTTATTATAGACAGATAGAGAGATAGATAGATAGATGCAGAAGATGAAGATTTGAGTTGTTTTAACGTCAAAAGTCAGCACTTTATAGCAGGGGGCGAGTTGACCTTGGGGTAGAACATCGGCTTCCGACGCAACACGTCCAGGTTCGAGCACTGGCGATTTCGCTCCCAACTGGTTGGGTCAGTGTCAGTTTAATATGACTAACTGAGACAGGATGAGATATAAAACCACTCACCAAAGCAAACTCATGTAGTAAATCTTGACTTGGCGACAGACTTTTAACAGCCAACTTGCAGATTTGAACCTTCTGGCCCTACGACAGAAGAAGCAAAAACCTTGTTATCTTTTATCATCATCATCATCATCATCATCATCATCATCATCATCATCATCATCACCACCATCACCATCCACACATCATCATAATGCCTGATTGTTGGAGATTTTAACAGCCATTCAGAGGCATGGGGCTACAAGGAGGCTGATAGGCGAGGTGAGGAAGTAGAGGACTGGCAAGTCGACAATGGTCTTATCCTTCTGAATGATCCTGATGACCCCCCAAGCTTTTTCTCAAGACGCTGGCTCTCTTGTACCTCGCCAGATCTGGCCTTTGCTACCAATGACATCTCAAGAATAGCAACCAGAACCGTATTAAATCAACTGGGTGGAAGTGACCACAGACCCATTAAGATCAGTCTGGACCTCAACTTTAAACCACAGACTACAAATGCTCTGCCTAGATGGAACTACAAGAAGGCCAACTGGGAGAAGTACACTGCACTGATGGATGAGTACTCCCTCAAGATCAACAATAAGAGACAAAACCTCAACAAAAAGATAAAGGCCTTCAATGAAGTGATCCTTAAGGCTGCCCAAAAATCCATCCCTCGAGGAGCCAGAAAAAACTACAAGCCCTATTGGACAGAGGAATTGCAGCAGCAAGAGGATGCTATTAATGAAGCCAGAGAACGTGTTGAAGAAGACCCTACAGTGGAAAACAACATCACTCTGAAAGCTGCCTCTGCCCTGCATAAGCGAACACTCATCCAGGGGGCCAGAAAAGCCTGGCACGAGAAGACTGAAAACCTTAACCTAGATAAGGATGGGAAAAAGCTGTGGAATCTGACAAAAGCCTTAAATGACGAAAGCTATCAAAGTTCAACCATCACTTTGGAACAAGATGGAAAACTCTATACAGGCAAGCAGGCAGCAGATATTTTTGCTAATCAATTTGCAGAGACAAGTGACTTAGATATTCCAGCAGGAAAAGGAAGAGAGATCAGAGATGCTCAGAACAGCTTCCCTGAGCAGCATGAAGAAAAACTAATGAGCTCCCCTTTTGTCCTCCGAGAACTGGAAGATGCATTGGCAACACTGAAACTCAGGAAAGCCCCAGGTCCTGACAAGATCACAAATGAAATGCTGCTGCACCTCGGCCCTGGCAGCAAAAAGAAATTACTCCAACTTTTCAATGATGGGTGGAGATCAGGAACAGTCCCTCAAGTCTGGAAAGAAGCCACCATGATACCAGTACTAAAGAATGGCAAGGACAAGTCAAAAGCAGAAAGCTATCGACCAATAAGCCTAACAAGCTGTACTGGTAAACTAATGGAAAGACTTATCAACACCAGACTGATGTTCCACCTTGAGGAAAAGAAACACATTATCACAGAACAGGCAGCTTTTCGACAAGACCGGTCAACAGAAGACCAAATAACACTCATATCACAAGCCATTGAATGAGTTGAGTTGAGTTAGGTTGGTTTAACGTCCAACAGCAGCACTATATAGGCTATATTGTGGACGGGCCCCAAGACGGACGTCTGACAATTTTATGTGCTGCCACACACGAGACAGGGCGGGGATACCATGACTCCTGTCTCAGCCGGTCACATTATACTGACACCGACCCAACCAGTAGGGAACGCAACAGTCAGGATTCGAACTCGGGACCTTTTGCGTCGGAAGCCGATGTTCTACCCCTGGACCAGCGCGCCCCCCTTAGGACTTGATAAAAAACAATAATAATAATAACAACAACAACAACAACAACAACAACAACAACAACAACAGCAACAACAACAACAACAACGACAACAACAAATTTGAATTCTGTTGCGTCATTCCTTTTTTCATCTCAATTACTTCTTAAAATGCAAACCACAAGAAGAAAATAAAAAGAACAGGTACTCTTAATATTATTTTATCGCTGTCACTATCATTGTTGTAATTTTTACTTACCTGTGGAGGAAAAGGCTAACGATGATGGTCGCTAGCAAAATTCCAACGGTCAAGCCCACAGCCAGGGCGACAATCTCGTTTTGGTCATCTGTGGTCAGTGGAAAGCCAATTCGTGGAATCAATCAATGAGTCAATGATTGACCAGTCAACAAGAATGTATGATTAATGTGTCAACATTATATGATTATTCTTCTTTTGTACGTGTGATAATGAAAATTGTTAAGCGCACTGAGTCTGATTGTTCATGGAAGTGCGCTATGTAAATGCAATATATTTTTATTATTATTATTATTTATTATGTACTTAGTCAATATTAAACTTTATAGCTTGAAACTGACCCTGTAGCCAATATTAGGAATGAAACGATATCAACTGATACCGACTAACTAACTAAACAAGTACCCAACAAATCAATCAACTAATAAAACTAATTTAACTAATCAGCCAACTAAATGGTTTACCCAATATTCAACCTTACCTTCAGAAAAACTTTCCTCAAAACTACAGCTACAGTTGAACCACACCAATCAACAAACCACTCAAACAACCAACAACCAGCCAAAGTACAACCAATGTACAACCAGCCAAAACAAACAAACCAATCGACCTACAATCCAACCAACCTCACCTCCGGGAGATAATTTTTTGTCACCACAGCCGCAATCTGACCATGATAACCAAACCAACCGAGTGACTAACCAACCAACACACCTACTAAACTAGCAATCAACCAACAACCAGCCAACCAACCTCATCGTGAGAAGAACACATCATGGTAGTACAACCATTCAATCAACCAATGTACAAACCAACGAGCAGCCATTCACCCAAGCTCACCTCTAGGACAACATTTTTCGTCGCTGCAGTCATAGTCGAAGCTTAAGAACTCAACCACCTAATCAACCAACCAATCAACCAATGAACAAACATACCAATATAGTGACCAATTGCCAAACCAACCAATCAAACAGCTATTCAACCAAACAACTAACAATCCAAGCTCACCGCCAGGTAAACATTTCTCGTCGCTGAAGCTACAACCGACCCACACGAACCCAACCATTTAATCAAACAATCAATCAATCAATGAACCAACGACCCAACCAAGTGAACCACCACCAAACCAACCATAAAACTAAAAAAACAACCGGCCAACCACCCGAGAGCACTTCTTGTCACAGTCTAACCAGAAGAACCCAACCACCTAATCAACCAACCAATTAACCATTGAACCAACAAACCAACCAAGTGACCAACCACCGAACCAACTAACCAGCCAACCACCCAAGTTCACTGTCTGGCGAGCACTTCTCGTCACAGTCTCACCATAAAAACTCAACCACCTACTCAACTAATGAACCAACAAACCAACCAAGTGACCAATCACCAAACCAACCAAACAACTAACCACCCAAGCTGAACGTCAGGGTAGCACTTGTCGTCACAATTTAACCCTAAGAACCAACCACTTAATCCAACCAATGAACCAACAAACCAACCAAGTGACCAACCACCAAACAAACCAAACAACCACCTAAGCTCACCGCCAGGCGAGCATTTCTCGCCACAGACTAACCATAAGAACCAACCTATCTAATCAATCAATCAATCAATCAACCAACGAACTAAACAACCAACCAGCCACCCAACCACCCAAGCTCACCTCCAGGTAAACACTTCTCGCCGCTGAAGCCTCATCCGAACCATATGAACTCAACCAGAGAACCAACGAACCAACCAAGTGACCAACCACCAAACCAACCAAAAAAGTGACCAACCAGCCATCCAACCACCCAAACTCACCGCCTGGCGAGCATTTCTCGACGGTGTAACCACAGTCTAACCATAAGAACTCAACTATCCAATCAACCAACCAATTAGCCAATGAACCAACAAACCAACCAAGTGACCAACCACCAAACCAACCACACAACTAACCAGCCAACCAATCAACCAATGAACCAACCAAAAAAGTGACCAACCACCAACCTAACCAACCAAGTGATTGACCAGCAAACCCACCACCAAACCAACCAACCATCCAACCACCCAAACTCACCGCTAGGAGTGCATTTCTCGCCGCTGTAACCACAGTCAGGCTCGTTGGGAGGTGGGACATCCTCGTTGTACCGCCACACAAACCCAGGGGGAAGCAACTCTAAGGTATCTGTCTGGGAGCGCCAAATGGCGGCTCGCTGGGGAAAAACACGGTCAGAAATGTAGGAAGATGTTTGATTAGTCCCGACCCTCTTTGTGTCTTCCACTCTCTCTCTATCTATTTCTCTACCCTCCCCCCTCCTTTCTCTCGTTCTCTCTGTTTATCTCTTATTCCCTCGCCCTCTCCAATTTTATCCTTATCGTTCGCTCTTTCTCTGCCCGTCCCTCTTTCTTTCTACTCTCTCTATATCTACTTCTCTCTCTCTCTCTCTCTATTTCTCTCCGTCTATCTCGTATTCCCTCGTCATCTCCCATCTTATCCTTATCGTTCTCTCTTTCTCTGCTTTCCTTATGTCTTTCTAACGGTCAGGGTTAAGAATGATGTCTGCCTCTATACTTCTTTTTCATTGTCTCTCTGTCTCACTCTCTCCCCCCCTCTCTCTCTTTTTCTCTTTTCACCTCCCCCCCCCCCACCTTTTTGTCACCCCCCCCTCTTCCCCTGTCCCCTCCCCTCCCCCACCTTTTTGTCTCTCCCCCTCTCTCTCACTCCCTATCATTACCGCTCCCCTACCCCTTCCATTTGTATCTCACCTTCCAAGTAGCTGTTCCAAGCTGATAGTAACCTAACGTAACGTCATTGAGCCGAATTCCTTCCTCGTTGAGTTTCACTTCCTTGAGTACACCTGAGGTAAAACAATGCATGTGAATGGAAATCAGTAATTTTAATTTATTTTAGATTTATTTCCGTGGATCACTTTTCCAAGTTTATTGATTTTTATTTATATACCCCTTGATTTAGAATCCTTTTATTATAGTAATAGAAGTAGAGGTAGTAGTAGTAGTAGTAGTAGTAGTAGTAGTAGTAGTAGTAGTAGTAGTAGTAGTAGTAGTGGTAGTAGTAG
>RQTK01000068.1:163204-209770 GCA_003991915.1 Elysia chlorotica | reverse complement strand
CAACAGCAGCACTATATAGGCTATATTGTGGACGGGCCCCAAGACAGACGTCTGACAATTTTAGTGCTGCCACACACGATACAGGGCGGGGATACCATGACTCCTGTCTCAGTCGGTCACATTATACTGACACCGACCCAACCAGTAGGGAACGCAACAGCCAGGATTCGAACTCGGGACCTTTTGCGTCGGACGCTGATGTTCCACCCCTGGACCACCGCGCCCCCCTTGAAGAGCAACAGAATATAATCTAAAATTAATCAGAACAATCTACCCCCAGCCGTGTATACTAGGTCCTACTGGCCTGTAACTGTAGCATTGGTCGACGCCCAAGTACTAATGATGAAAACTTTATGACATTAAATTGTTTCATGGACACGACAGGAACAAAAACAACAAACAGCACAAACAAATACAAACACACAGAGACAAACAAAAGAATTCAAATCTACCAGAAAGAACGCTGCACCCCCCACCCCCCCAAAAAACAAAATGAATAAAAACATGAATAAAAACAGCTCCAAAACTAAAAAAAACTGCGCCGCTCTCTCTTTTTCTCTCCATTACTCCCCTTCTCTCCCCTCCTACAGCCCGACGTTACACCAACCCAACCAACCAACCAACCAACTGTTGCTCTTCAAGGAAACTCGGCCGTAGTTGTTGGTTCTCAATTCAACGTCAAGCATCAACAGCTACAGCTAGGTTACCTCTGGGTGGGTCCCACGAGTTATATCTGACAACTTTACTTGCTGTCATCTGAAAATATGGACATTACTATGATAGTGAAACAGTAACAAGACTTCTGTCTCTGCCAATCACATTAATAAAACTGACACTGAATAAACAGCTGGGAGGAAAGCAGTATAGACTCTAAAAGAGAAAAGGGAAACGAAAGGAAGAGAAATGAGCATGAGAAACAAATGAGGCAACAACAACAACAACAACAAATCCACCCATAGGAAGGGGCCACAGCCTAAACGAAGAAAAGTAGGCGCATTTCATTAAGTGTGTTAAATTTGAGCTTTATGTGTTCCACTCACTCACATCGTATCATTATTTCAAGATTTGGATGATTTCTGAGTTATTTTTCATTTCTCTTTTGAATTAATTTATATTAAAAAAACAACAACAACTACCGGTATCAGATGATAATATGAAATAATGTATTGGAGAAGGATATCTAACCTACTAAAGTATAGGCCCTACTATTCGCGGGTCGTAGATACTGCTCCTTTTACTGTAGAAGTTGTACCCCTTTAAGCATGAAACTTAAAGTCTCTCTATAAATTAATAATATATATTTCATCAAACAAGAAGGGGGTTAGGCCTACTTGTGTTCGGAATTAAGACCGTTCGAAATTGGGACACTTTACCCTAATCCGTTAATCATAAAATTCAGGGATCTGGATCTATATCATGATTCTAGGCATAGAACTTGCATTAATTTGTTACTGAAATTCTTATTACTACATCTGACATTGATTTATCTCATTCTCACACGAGTTCTTTTGTTTCTGTTTGCGATTACTAGAAATCCTGTAAACAACAGGGTTGCTATGCGCTACTATACAACAAAACGTAAATGAATAACCGGCGGAACGATGTAAGTTCCAAATTTAGAACCAATTCAGAACGAGACTGGGTCCTGGATTTCCAGGAAATTTTGTTTCAGTTTCGGTGGAAAGGAAGAAAACAAGTTCTGGCTACGTAAGACTCTACGGGCTCTTTATTTCATTCGATCTACCGTTTAGATCAAGATCTAAGGTCTACCCTCAAATGGCTGATGTAAGAATTTCCATAAGAATTTTGAAGTACTTAACTTGTTATGATTATTATAAACCTAGAATTATATAGAATCTAGATTTACATTAGTATTAGAGGTGGAAAATGTAGCCTAGATCTAGAATCTATGTTTATTAATCATTAATGTATTATGATGCATCTTCTTTTCTAATGGTGGAAATCTGACCAGTGCAAACTGAAACAGACGCAACTGAAAGGGGATCTAAAGATCTAAACTATAAAATGGATCTAGATCGAAATCTAATCTAAAATCCAAATGCAGATCCAGAAGTGCATACATCTGTTAGATCTATTATCAAGCATCAAGTCATTAATTTAGATTTTGTTTAGAATGTGATCATCAAACTGGCCATGAGTTTATAATGCACTAGATTTAGATAAATATAATAGATCTAGATATAATTATAGACTTTGTGTGTATTTCTAAATTTTGCTAGATCTATATGCACTAGATTTAGAATTATATAACAAGTAGATTTATCTTTTTGCTACCCAAACAATGAATATTAACGCTGTATGTATATGGCAATGTTTTTTTCCACAGTGTACTAGATCTAGTAGAGTTTCAAATGTTCAATATACGCAGGACAATTGAGATCCAGTGTTATTAGATAAGATAGATCTAGTGTCATAAGTACGTCTTGGTAGCTTGTAACTTATCGTAATCTTTCATATTTTTATATCTTAAGACTAGTTGTAAGTTTACCACAAAGTCATAATTAAAACCTCAACTGTCGAGATTAAAAGAACTAATACTTTAAATATTTATTTAAATCATCCAGAGAATGCGCTTCTGTGCCCAGATCTAGGAGTCCTCTCAAAGCTCAAGGTCTAGCTTTGCAGGGAGTGTTGGAAACTTGGAAAAGATGGGGGAGCGAGAGTTGGTATGTAAACAGAGAGTTAGTCCTTTGGTTCTACTTATTTATAGTGAGGAAGTGGAGCATCAGGTACAAGTTGGAGTTTTCACTTTAAGGGTTATTTACAGTAGCCTATGTTGAAAAGCATCAAAGAAGGTTGAAAAAACTACAACGTTGTGAAAGAGTTTTATGTTGCTTAGAGTTGTTTAATTTTCTTTCACAATTTATACGTAATTTTGGTTAAAAGTAAAATACCTCTATCTCTGTGTCTGTCTCTGTCTCTGTCTCTGTCTCTGTGTGTGTGTGTGTGTCTCTCTCTCTCTCTCTCTCTCTCTCTCTCTCTCTCTCTCTCTCTCTCTCTCTCTCTCTCCCTCCATCTAAGTGCATGACAGAATTATCTTCACGCTTTTATCTTTAACTTTTATTACCTTCCACAGTTTGCAAGCTGCTCTTTCACACTGAGTAGGAATGTTCCCAACCAAGAAAAACCATTGATTCAGAAAATTACTAACCTTGGGTTTGTAGTTAAGAAAGTTGAGCCACTCATCGTTGAAAAAGGTCCCGCATCGGCGGCTGACATCAGTTCGTTGATTGCGGTTGTCGACCATGAATTTGAGCCTCAGGTAGGAGAGGACTTTGAGATTATTGATTCTGTCCCATCCTTGGATAAGAAAGAGGAATGTGCCCAGTCAGTAGGATCTTTTTCCATTTTGAATCAACCAAACTGTTATCAGTCGTTTATGCCGGTTGGTAAAAATTTCCAGAATAAGGAAGACAAAGGCTTTGCGGACAGTGAGAACATACCTGCAAAAGAACTTGAACCCCCAATGTTAGCACACGTAGATGACATAACAGACGGTGAGATTTTAGAACTTGAAAAACAAGTGAGCTCTTTGAATTTAGAAACAGGAAGAAGCAGTGTGAGTGAATCAGTGAAGCCATCGATCCACACTTCAGAAAGCTCTTCAATAGATAAGGCTAGTAATGATGACATTGGCAAGAGAATGGCCACATCAGAAGATTTTATGAGATGCCAGCCAAACAGGGCAAGCAATGACAGGGCTTTCAATTTCACCAGCAAGGCCAGGGAGACAGAATTCAGCCAAGAGACATCAAAAAAGCTAGAATTGTTAGACATGACCACACCAAACATGGACTCAAAGGCAACCCTAACCCTAACCCTAACCCTCTCAATTTCACCAGCAAGGCCAGGGAGGCAGAATTCAGCCAAGAGACCTCAAAAAAGCTAGAATTGTTAGACATGACCACACCAAACATGGACTCAAAGCCTAACCCTAACCCTAACCCTCTCAATTTCACCAGCAAGGCCAGGGAGACAGAATTCAGCCAAGAGACATCAAAAAAGCTAGAATTGTTAGACATGACTACACCAAACATGGACTCAAACGTAAAACCTTTAAATGGAGATGCTGATGCACTAGATAAGCCAAAATTGACAGCAGGCTTGCCTGAAGATAAACAAATCAGTCTTGTGACAAACATACCAACCACTGTAAAGGATGAACCTCGTGGAGTTAAAAAAAGAAACAAAAATGCTGAGAAAGCTTTGGGTGATGATGAAATGCAGCAGACAATGGGTTCACAATCTGAAATTGTTGTTAAACAGAAAAAAGATGACACAGTGAAACATGGAACATTGGAGGACTGTGCCACAATTAAAACGACATGCTCTAAACAGCACAAAAGTCGACCAAGTGTTGCCAAAGACAACTTGACAAAGGATGACAAGAATATTTATCTTGACAAAGAGGCTGAAAGGGAGAGCAATATAGAACAAAGTTTCAACAAAGATTCCAAACCTTTAATGAATAGACCAGAAAAGGAACTCAATGCTCTCAGATGTCAAAAGCAAATAGGGGAAACTGCAAAAGAACAGAGGCGTAAGCAAAATGTGTCTGACTTGAGTAAAAACATGTCAAATGCTGACTGTGAAGAGGAAGAATTCTATGATGCTGATGATGGAATGCTGATGGGTTCAAAAGATGTGGCCGATCATTTGGATAACCCACATATTGGTATGGGGACTATACATCAAGCAGAATAGTCTCTTAACTAAAAATCTTAATGCTGGTGCAAAAGATATTTTGGGTGGGATATCCACGACTGAAAAAGAGACAGTGGGTGATAGTGAAGGATCGACATCAAGTGTACCAATCAAAAACTATGCATTTGATTTAGGCAATACCACCAAAGCCAAAGGATCAGATGGGATTGATAGTGATATTGCATCTGGGGATTATGTTCGAAGAACTAAAACTGCCATCTCAGATCTACAAAGCAATCAAATGGAACAGAACATTTTATCCCATGGGCCGAAAACAGGGGACCAGGGGGCAGAACATCCGCGCGTAAAGCATGTTCAGCTCTATCCCAACCTAGATGACCTTTGCAGTTCTGCACACAGGAGCACAAGCACTGAAAATGAATGTCGTAATACCTCCAGGCCGTCTCAAGAAAAAGGCACCATGCATGCCTCTAGAGAGTCTTTGAGGAAGGTGTGCAACTCTGTGTCGAGATTCTCAGAACAAACCAATACGCGTCCTGAAGACAATGAATATGGCAATAGGTCTAGCCGTTCTGAACATACTGAAATGGATACAGAGCCTCCTTTTAAACATGAGTATGACCCTCAGTCTAGATTCTCTGAGCACAGTAGCGAAAGGAATTCAACTAAGAGACACCCTGAAGACAAGGAATATGGCAAAAGGTCTAGCCGTTCTGGACAAAGAGGAATAGCCAGACAGCCTTATCAAGAACCCTCTAGCTCGTACTCTGATGATGTTTCAACCAAGAGACACCCTGAAGACTATGAATATGGCAATAGGTCTAGCGATTTGGATATAGCCAAGAGACACCCTGAAGATAATGCGTATGGTAATAGGTCTAGCCGTTCTGAACATACTGAAATGGATACAGAGCCTCCTTTTAAACATGAGTATGACCCTCAGTCTAGATTCTCTAAGAACAGTAGCAGAACACTTGTAACCAAGAGACACCCTGAAGATAATGCATATGGCAATAGGTCTAGCCGTTCTGAACATACTGAAATGGATACAGAGCCTCCTTTTAAACATGAGTATGACCCTCAGTCTAGATTCTCTGAGCACAGTAGCGAAAGGAATTCAACTAAGAGACACCCTGAAGACAATGAATATGGCAAAAGGTCTAGCCGTTCTGAACATACCAGAATGACTACTGAGACTCCTTTTAGACGTGACAATGTCTCTCAGTCTAGATTATCCCAGGATATGTATGACTCTCAGTCTAGACTCCAACCAAACCTCAGCGATGTGGATATAGCCAAGAGACACCCTGAAGACAAGGAATATGGCAAAAGGTCTAGCCGTTCTGGACAAAGAGGAATAGCCAGACAGCCTAATCAAGAACCATCTAGCTCGTACTCTGATGATGTTTCATCCACCAAAAGCTATGAGGAAGGATCTCTTGAAAGAATGCACAGATTTCAAAACACAGCAGAGGAACATATCCACAATGATTTTGCCACAGATGAGACAAGATCGGTAAAGTTAAAGACTGAACCATTTGCAGGTTTGGATGATATCTTCAGGCAAGAAATATCTTGTGACCCAGAAACAGATTATCATGTTCTCGGACATGTTGCTCTTTTACCAAGTAAATACAAATTTAGAGGAGTTACTGTGTGCCTCAAGAAAATAGAAGATGGTACACTTATCGTCCAAGGCAATGTGAGAGAAGAAGTTTTCAAGATTGTAAATGATATAAATAATATTCTACACAGCAGCAGTGGGTCTTCATCCCATCATACACAGAGAACGGTCAAACATGAGAATCGGGATACAGGTGCGACAAGGTCAAGCCTCAGTAGGGAATCATTGATGTCTAATGCTAGTGATAGGTCTGATACGTATAGAACAACCTATTCCGACAACTTCAAACCACCTCAGGGGAGGTTCGGTCCTGCAAAGAGTGAGTTTGCTAGTAGAAAAGACTATGGATCATCTGTGGATGGAGCACCACACCAGGCAAATACAACAGGGTTTTTAACTGAATATGGTAAAACTAGAGTACAGGTCATGGAAGCAAATATCACCACTCTAAGGGTTGATGCAATCGTCAACGCAGCAAACGGTAGTTTGAAACACGGTGGGGGGGTTGCAAAAGCGATTGCGGACAAGGCTGGGCATCAATTTAAACGTGAGTGCGAAAATTACATCAAAGGTGTCGGGAAGATTCCTGTGACGGGTGTATTTGTGTCGTCTGGAGGGAACCTTCCTGCTCAGTATGTGATCCACGCAGTGGGCCCAAAGTGGAGCAGATATGGGGAGGACAAGAGAGAAGAGTGTGCTCGAGACCTCAGGCGAACAGTTCTGCGTTGCCTCCTGGAAGCCAGTCATCGATGCCTGGGCTCCATTGCCATACCTTCCATTAGCGCCGGTGAGTTTGTGTAGCCTATCTACCCGGTACGTAATTATGCTGTTCAGTACATTTTGTCCAAAAAATAATTGCTATAGTTAAAAGTTTCTCAACCTGAAATGCAGCAGTTACTCAGGGTACAAAACTGGCTCAAGTGATAGAGGGTTGGTCTTCCAATCGGGAAGTATTCAATTTGGACTCGACAATGTTCAAAAATTATTTGTCTGTTTACATTCCCTATAGGTTGGGTCGATGTCAGTACATTGTATAATGTGACCGGCTGAGAAAGGAGTCCAAATCTTTTTTAAAGTTACTTCACAAATAATAAGAGTCATAAAAAGTTTGTATTTCTAGTGTGGCAAAAAAAAAATCAAGAAGTAGGCATAATTTAGATCTAGATCTAACGCCTCTGATCTATAAATGCTAAGCTTGTCTGTACAAACAATACAAACATACAAAAACTTACTTTTAAACGGATAATTTTGTTTAATCTCTTAGTTTTCATGGAGTGGTTAAATTGGCTCGAACAATATATCTGATCTAGAGTCTAGATCTAGATCGGATATTCACATTAAACAACACATCCAAAATGGTTCGTTTTAAAGGCAGAAATTACATTCCAGCCCGTAATAAACATCTCAGAAATATATTAAACGCTGTAAATGACTATAGGCCTAATCAGGGTTGGATCTGCATAAAATTATGATTGATCGGATCTACCAAAACCATTTGTAGATCTAAGCTGACCTTTACCATCTCACATTTCGGGCGCACCAGCTAAAACAATTTAAATTAAAATAGAAATTTTAGTAGTAATTTAAAATAAATTTTGAATATGAGTAGGCTAATGAATTAAAAAAGAAATAGCCATCGTCTTTTGTTGTTAGAACCATAGATCTATTCAAATACTTTACCCCCTCCCTTAACTCCAAGAATATCGACCGGATTTAAATCTACTTAAGACACTCTCTTAAGAGAACCAAATACCTAATTTAGTTTTCAAGTTATGGCCCTCAACAAACATAGACTTGTACTGCACTGAAAGTTCGCACTGTGTAAATCTGATTGCTTCTAATAGTATTGATTGTACATGAAAGAACCCCCTACCCAAAAAAACAACAACAAAACAGGTAAAAAATCAGGAAATAGATTGTTTACATGATGACATTCAGTTTTGTATTTCACTGCTGTTTTGCACTTAGATCTATACTACAATAATTATAACATTTTTAAAGATTGTATGTTTCATTTTCTTCCTCTTTCAGCAATCTTTAGAGTTCCTCTTCCAATATGTACCAAAGCATACCTCGAAGCTGTAAAGACATTTGACAAGTATACTGAGATCTATGGGACAAGTGGTCTAGAGGAAATATGGTTTGTCGACATCACAGAAAACATGGTCAAAAGCATTCATGACTATTTTCGCTCTAATTGGAATTGTCAATTGCCATCAAACCAAATTGCTGAAGACTTAGACTTTGCCCTGCAGCAGGGCGAGGAAATGAAACAAATGATAAGAAAGGAAAAGGGAAAGCACTCTAATACTATGGAGTTAAGTTCTAAAAGTGATTATCCTTCTGTCAAGCAGAGAGAGGCTACATCTCAAGATCGCCTAAAAAGTTATCCAAACAGACCACTGCAAATGCCGCCTTCGATAGATCTGTCCACGGAATTTCCATACTCTGTTGGAGATGTGAGGCTTGGAGTCACAACACAACCTGCGATGCAACAGTCACCTGATCTCATCGTCATTGTTGGTCGGTTGTTTAAAAATCTTCATAAGGATCCCTTATTTGACCCGCAAGATTTACCCACAAACAGCAATTATCCTTATAGGAAAAACTCGTTTGTATTCCTTGCTGGAGTGAGCTCCTTCCCTCTACTGTTACAGCTGGCGTTAGAGGGTTTTCACCAAGAAGGCATTAACCAAGCATTCAGAACTCTTCAGGATGTTACTGCCAGCCCTAGCAGTCTCTTGGCCATGACACAGTCCTTGGTGTTTACAAGTCCTGTGCTATATTCAAGTGAGTTTGTAATTCTACAGTGACAAGTTTGAGTCTCTTATAAATGGGGGTGGGGGGAGGGGGGGTGTGACTTTTACAAGTCCTAGAATGTTATTCTCTAATTGGCCAGAAATATATGTCAGCTGTATGTAGTTAAATTTACTCGTATGAAAAAACTCAAATCTTGGAAATGCTAATGTTTTTGTGGAGATCATTATACTATAATAAATGCTGTGCATGATATTTAGCATTGATAGTTATGATTTAGGTCTACAAAATCTCTGAAGAACAGTATCACTATTGGTCTTATAAACAAACCACAAGATTTCACTTCAATATAACCATCCTAATTATTTGATTGTGTGATTGTGTTATATTTCACCATATTCGCTTACTAAGAGTAATTTTATTGTAAAGAAAGAGTCCACTATAGGTCAAATGATGTTGAGCACTAGTTGTGTTGCACCATACATGTAGGCCTAATTATTGTCAATTTGGACTTACCACTATTTAAAAAAAAACGTCAAAACAAGTTTTATCAATATAGGTCTCAAAATCAAAATCTTCCCTGACAGGTGACTTCTCAGCTGGGGCTTACCCAAGAGACGTTGCTGAAAAGCTTGTTGGTGCGTTCACTCGAAATGTGTATGAATTCCTGAAGAAGTTGGCAGATGCACCCACCACAGGCCACATAACCGCAACCATAGCGGCTGGACCCGATGTTCTCCCAACTATTAAAAAAGTCCTCGACTCACGACAAGCAGAAGTTAAAAACCCAAGCAAATCGGGTAAATTTCTACTGACAAAAGATGGGGGGGGGGGCATTGAAAATCACCAGACGTATGCTAAGTTCTTTATTTTTTTTTAAATTAATGTGTACTTAGATACAACTATGTGTAAGTAAAACTTTTGCTAATTGTGTTGCTACATGTATATTTGTAGGCCTACAATTGTTTATAATATATATATTCATCTTGCAGAGCCTGTGCTTGACAAAATAATTTTTGATATGTGTGTTCTTAATATATATAAATATTCACTGAATAAACATTGAAATTGAAAAATTTGAATTAATATGACTAGCGACATGTAAGGGTTAAAATTATATTCGTTCAAGAAAGGCAAGATTAAAATGAAGTGATAAAACATTTTGTTAAAGATGTAATGAGAAGATCTAAAGATTACAAAACAGCAAAAAAGTATAACACATTTTTTACATTATGCTTTATTAAGCATACAATAAAGAGGGGAAAAAACTATTTTGTTCCCTATTGAATAATTGAACTAAAATAGTTTTCTTTTCTTTTTTTTTTTTAGGTAGAACCATAATATTTTGTTACTTTCTAATTCATTTCCATCAATATGTTGTATATATTCCAATCTTCATTAATTTTTTCTAGTATAATTTATACTAGTACACATCCAAAGTAAAATTATTTAAAACTATAGTTTTAACATAAGGAATGCTGGCATAGCGATGTTCTTGAGTGGCAAGGCAATTTAATCTTGACACATCTTCAAGCCAACATATATGTATATATAATTATCTAATCCAAAGAGGCACAAATATTGTTTCATCATGTTTACTTGGAGCCAACCTGTAATGGCAGTTGAACAGAGCCTAAATCTCGAACTTCAAATAATTTCTACTCATAATTACTTCAACCGTCTTCTTACCTTTTTTTTGTGCCATACAAGAACTGAAAACTAACAAAACGGTCATTAAACTTCTTCTATTGAAACTCAATAGCTAGCTTCTCAATGTTACCATTGCAAGAAGAATTAACAATGCTTTTCGAAAACTGCTGATGAACTTAGATAAATCAGATTCTTTGTAATTTCTTTAACCCTTTAAAAAAAAAAAATAAACGTTTGTAAATTCATAACGTAGTGTTTTTCAATAGTCAAAGATGCTGCTTCTCCAGTTTCCAAAATAAAGCTTTACTGTTTGCAATCACACTACTAAATTTACTTCTGTCAAACATAACACAATGTAAACAAAAAAATAAATAAAATAAAACTGCTGGTAAATATTGCTTAACACAACAGAGTCAAAATACTTTGCCAGAAATGCTAATGACATGAAACTTTTTCAAAGGGTTTTTCCAAAATTTATATCTTTTGAACCACTAAAGTATAGAAAAACAATTTTTCTAGATATGAAAAATTCAGGTTTAAATGGTTCGAATAAAATGTCTATTTCACCTTTTACATGTACACGATGCAAGTCTGTTGAGATAAGACACATATAGTATATGTGTCTTATGTAAAGATGATAATTTATTATCATAGTGGTGGTTCCATGAATTTTTTTATTAGTTAAATTTAAATGCTTATAAGACATATAAAGCTTGTGCCACCTACTGCTTCCTATGCTTTGATTGTTTTAAAACTTTTTTTTTATGTTTGGATGTCATTTGTAGACAGGTTTATGTTAATTGTTGCACTTGCTATTAAAGGCTGATCACTTTAAAATTGTATTTGCTGGTGCGTTGAGACTTGCAAACAGTAGGATGTAACTTTAAAAAAATATACTTTATTCATGTTTTTTTTTTCCTGACCTATTACAGGAGATTCAATCTCGGAAAAGAAAAGACCAACAGCAGAGTGTGGTGTGTGTTTTGAAGAGAAGAATAAACGTCATCTTCTGACTTGCTGTGATGGATCTTTATGTACCATTTGTTTTCAAAAGGTAGAAAGATGTCCCTTTTGCCGAAAGCCATTTAATCGGCTCAAAGGAAACCAACCGAAGGGAAGAATGGATGTTAAACTTGAGAGAAACATCAAACTGAAAGGACATGAAAAATATAGCAGTTTTAAAATAACATACACATTTCCCAGAGGTCAACAAGAGGTAGGTATTACAATAGTAGTATGAAGTTAACTGTTGGTATTATGAAGAAAAAAGGTAATTCATTATTAATTTTTAATGACTGGTTTCTTCAATCTAACGATTTAAAACAGAAAATTTTAAACTTGCAAAATTATGCTTATAACTTAATAGTATGCATGCACATTGAAAAATGTACCCAAAAACCCTAGGATGACAAAAAAAATTTGGGGGGTTTGGATTATCTTATACCTATGGCTAAAGAAAAGAATCCTCAATTCAGTACAATTCAATCTTATGGCTATCTAAGAGACCTTTTAAATTTTGTTCCTAATTTGTTTTTATATAGCCTTGAAGGTTGGTCAAATTTGTGGCTGGGATCAAAAGGTTATATGATAGATTTCCTAGCCCTAGTTTAAAACGCTCTTTTGAGGTGAAACTTTAATGGTGTTTGAAAAAATATTTCTTTTTAAAGGCACTTAAATATGAGAAGCCACCCTTCCTTTTTAAAACAATCTTTGTTTTTTTCTCTCAATTTTTGTCTTTTTTTATTGGTAAACTGAAGAGAATGTATGTAAACTTAAGAGACGAAGTTAGAACAAAAACTCTTGTTTTTGTGGGATTTTAGTCTTTCTGCATACACCTGCTAACAGTCTAAAACTAATAATAATTCCCCCCCAGTCTTTCCTTGATCTATATTCCTCAGAAGAAAAAAAATCATGCCTGTTCTTCGAGCAACTTCCCTAGCTTGTAGATCTGCAGAGATGCATGTTATATGACGTCTGTCGTAATTTTCAGTCGACACATAGGGAAACCAACGCAGAACTGATACATTTTAATAACAACTAAAAAAAAAAGCCACCTAACTTTAACAAAAAATGTCAAGTGTTTTTTCTGCTTCTAATACTTCATTTTCAAGGCAGACCACCCAAACCCAGGAAAGTACTACGAAAAAGTCATGCGAGAGGCCTATCTTCCTGCCTCTGAAGAGGGAACTAAAGTTTTGCGCCTTTTGAGAGTGGCCTTCCGACGCAGACTGACTTTCACTATTGGAGACTCTCTTACGACAGGGAAGAAAGGAGTCATCATTTGGAATGATATCCATCACAAGACCAGCCCAAAAGAGGGAAGGTGAGTAGATTTAAATAAAAAAGAACAGCATCCAATATACCTTACCCCAATTCCAACCCCTAAATCTTCCTCAAACATAAAAAATATTCAGGTAGCCTGGCAAAAAAGTGTTGCATTTACATTACGTTATATTGTACATTATCAGATTATTTTTTTTAACTTGTACAGTAGTCCCCTTTGGAAAGAAATTGCCTTTAGGTAAACATGTGCTAAGAAGGATGTGTTTCCAAGGGAAATTCAATGGAATATGTTTGCAAATCGACAATCAAGTAATGGGTTGTACAAAATATGAAGGATGTGATTCTAAACCAAGTTCACGAAAATATGTATTGCATAGGAAATCAAGTATGTTTTTTTCTTTTTAAATACTTCAAAACATGAGTTTTTTATGTAGGTTTTATTATAACTGTTTCTTCTCTCAGGTGTGTAAACAAGAGTCCTGCTATAGTTTAGTGTATTCCAGAATTCTCGCTCTCTTCAAAGTAACCTTGGCTTATCTTTTTTAAAGTTATCCTTGCTGTACTCATTTTTACAAAAAAGTCTGATCACTATCTCAGTATCTGCCCATCAATTTTGCATTATGGATAAAAAATGTCTCACCATTTGAAAAAAATTACTAGCACAATGACTGAGTAAGAAAGTGATGATTGTTTTTTTAATTTTTCGTGTCGATAATAATTTCCCTCTAGCTTTACATACATACAAAACAATTTTATAACTAAAAAGCTTGCATTGTTGAGTTTTAAGGAGAGTGGAAAAAGAGATCATTATTGGATACTCATCACATTTTTTTAAATTTTCCTTCTTTTCATCAAATATTAATGAAGAATTCTCAAAAACATTTTGTTTGATAAATTTGTTATTAATGTTACTTTGTTAGTTTAAAATTGTTCTTTAGAAATTTCTTGCTTTTCATGAAATTCTCAATACCTTCCAGACATTATTTTTATAAATTTATTTCGTTCAACTTTCTTTTCTCTCATACCAATAACTTAAACTGTAAGTTGTTTTTTTTTTTATTCACATATTTGCAGTGCCCATGGATACCCTGATCCTGATTATTTGAGCAATGTCACAAGTGAGCTTGCTGGTCGAGGGGTCACTGAAGCGAGCATGTCTGAAGATGAAAAGAAGGATGCTATGATTCTTCATGGAAAACTGAAAACTTCGGGATATTTTCTTGATTTTTGAGTGTCATATGGATATTTTCTTGATTTTTGAGTGTCATATGGATATTTTCTTGACTTTTGAGTGTCATATGGATATTTTCTTGACTTTTGAGTGTCATATGGATATTTTCCTGATTTTTCAGTGTCATATAACAAAGAAAATAACTTTGGCTGAGATAACTTTGATTATACATTTGCACTAGTTATGAAATGTTGAAAAACAGGATTACATTGTTGGTTTGGTTCTCATTCCTTCAGTAAAGTAAAATCTTCAGGACTCTAATGAGACTTCAACAGGATCCAAGCCATATTCATTTTTCTCTTAACAAATGAGAATATTTCCTTTTCAGGGCTACCTTTTTTCTTCTCCTTTGAAAACACTTTTTTTCATATTAAAGTACATAAGTCGAAAGCTTAATCCTTAACTACACTGTATATGCGTATGCAATAACTGTTTTGATTACATTTTAGGAGACACGTACACTGGGTCTTAACGATTGAAGTTGGGGACTGATGCGCGTGGAACAATTTTTGTGTGTGGATTGAACCTGGTTCATTGTGGCATACAGACAGGGTAATCTTCGATCAGAAAAGCAAGGCTTTCTCCTAGTTGAATATCTCCTGGTTTAAAAAAAAGATTCCATATAGCAATAAGATCCCAGGGAAGCATACCTGGTACGCGGCTGGGGACATCATACTCAAACCTATCCAAACAAAAGAAAGCAAGGGGGCTTATGAAAGATCCGCACCCCTTACCTCCTACACCAGAAGCCCACGGTTTTAAGCCTAGCACCACCAAGCTCTCCTGCCAAACAGTACCATATTTTTTTACAGCGCAATCCTTTCAATTCCTACACCTAGTGTTTTGTGCACAAATATAATTATAGTTACTAGGATTGGAATAGGTATATACAGAATTATTTTTTGAAAAGTTCAAGTTTCAAGTTAAAAAAAAAAATTTTCGCTATGTCTTCTTGATTTTATTTTATTTTAATTTTTGTCTTTAAAGTGAACTTAATATTTATCGCTCCTATTTAATCATGTACAATTAATGCAATATTTTTGTTTCAAGATTGCAATGTAAAAAAAATGTTATTGATTGGTTTTTTTTTCTCTTTTTGTTGTTTTGTTTTATAATTTTAACTTGTAAAATTTTATTTAGAACAGATGTGTAATATTTTATATCCAAGAGATCATGGTTTAATACTTTTTTTTTCATGAAAAAATACAATTTTTCAACTTGTATTGTTGTTGTTATCATTAGCCCTTGAATGAAGTAAAAGACTGAAATTTGGTTAAACTTATGCATACTGTATTTTGTATACACCTCTAAAATTAGACCGGGTTACATTATATCATTGAATAATTAAATTTTGTTCATATTGGCTGCATCTAATGGAATTTTCAAATATTTGACCAATATTTCTAAGAACCTTTTTGTTTTCATAAAGCATGTTATCTATGAATGTTCTGAGATGTTTCTTGTAATACTGATTAGTTGTCAGAAAATTTATTTGCAAACAGACATCATATCTTTCTTAATCAGTTTCTTTCTTTTAATCCCTGAATACTTTATAATTATGTTTGTCATGAATTATTTTTTATTGATTGATCAGTGGTTAAAATCCTGGGCTCGAAAGAGGTTCACAAGAAAATCTTGCGTTGATACTTTTGTAGAATCAAATGTTGCCATTAACTAACTTAACAGCAAGTGTGTAACTCAAGCTTTCTATGCATGTATTGCACTAGAGAGACTTTGAAGAAAAAAGAAGATTAATTTTGATTGATTTATTTTTGGACTTGTTTGTTTTGTCATTATACACTTATTTTTGTGTCGGTATGTGCTGTCATTAAATATATTTTATACATTTTTTCCAGTGTGTTTAAAATTAAAAAAAAAAATATTTGTAATTTTTTTGTGCAAAATACAAATATTGTAAATTTGTGGATTATTGGTTTATACATGAATTTTTTTTTATCACATGAATCCGTTTTCAAATATTTCTCAAAAGCTAAAAAGTAGCATATGCTTATTTTAAGAGCCTTAAATGTTATAAATTATGATACATGTACATGTATATCTACTGGTGGAGCTTCAGTGCCCAAGTTTTATTTTAATTTTATGTAAACACAAATAAGTAATGATTTAAATTTTGCAATAAGAATAATCCTTGAATATATAGTCCATATTAGCCACATGCATAACATATAAACAACGCTACTTGCTTCTTGGGACTGTAGGTTGGTAAGGTTTTCTTGTGGTAAATTTGATAACTCATTTTTAAACCATTATTATGTAGAGCTTAAAAAATATATGATGTATGTAAACATTGTTGGATTTTCGTCTTCTGATTATTTGGTTTTCAACCAATTTTCCCCCAAAAAAACTTTTGTTTTAGCTGTGATTTAAGTGTATATAGGCCCCTATATACTTGAGCAATCTCTTTAAATCTAAAATCTTGGCTTATTTGAGCAATCTCTTTAAATCTAAAATCTTGGCTTATTTGAGCAATCTCTTTAAATCTAAAATCTTGGCTTATTTGAGCAATCTCTTTAAATCTAAAATCTTGGCTTATTTGAGCAATCTCTTTAAATCTAAAATCTTGGCTTATTTGAGCAATCTCTTTAAATCTAAAATCTTGGCTTATTTGAGCAATCTCTTTAAATCTAAAATCTTGGCTTATTTGAGCAATCTCTTTAAATCTAAAATCTTGGCTTATTTGAGCAATCTCTTTAAATCTAAAATCTTGGCTTATTTGAGCAATCTCTTTAAATCTAAAATCTTGGCTTATTTGAGCAATCTCTTTAAATCTAAAATCTTGGCTTATTTGAGCAATCTCTTTAAATCTAAAATCTTGGCTTATTTGAGCAATCTCTTTAAATCTAAAATCTTGGCTTACTTGAGCAATCTCTTTAAATCTAAAATCTTGGCTTATTTGAGCAATCTCTTTAAATCTAAAATCTTGGCTTACTTGAGCAATCTCTTTAAATCTAAAATCTTGGCTTACTTGGGCAATCTTTCTAGATCTACAATCTAGGCTTAACTAATGAAAATGGTTTTATAGTTCTAGATCTAATATCAAATCAGCACCGGAGGGCGAATTAGCTCATGTGGTAGAGCATTGGTCTTTAGTTCAGAACTTTCGGGGTTCGAATCTCACCATCGGCAGTTTTTTTCCTTTTTTTGTCCCCTGTAACTGGTTAGGTCGGTGTCAAAATAATGTGACCTGCTGAGACAGTCATGGTATCCCCGCCCTGTCTCATGCGTGGCAGCACATAGAGGGACCTAGGAGACATTAATCAAATCATTAATTTTGCTTCAAGGGGTAAAATCTGTCCATCATTAGCAGAAGTAGTAGCATAGCTGTCTAGATATACGAAAAGAGAAAAAGAGAGAGAGAGAGAGAGAGAGAGAGAGAGAGAGAGAGAATAAACAAAGAAAGAAAAAAGTAATAATGAAATTGTTTAAAGGAGGAATATATAAAGAGAATAAACAAGAAAGAAAAGAAAAGATAATTTCATTTAATAAAAAATGAGGAAGCACAAATATATTAACTGATGGCAAGGGGTCTAAAAGTTCCCCTTTCAAAAAGAATCGGCTTACTTACAGACACTTACATTGTATTCAACCCGTTCGTATTAACGGAACCCCAGCTTGTATGTATATAACTGCAGTTTTAATGGGAAATTGATTTTGCAATATAGGTAAACAAAAAGGAGAGAATTGTATTTTAATAAGGAAACGTTTATATAATTTTCTAGGAAACAGTCAACTCTTATTTATTTACTTTGATAAAGTACACTTTGATTAACAACAAAAGACAAAATGTTGGCATGCTTTTTATTGAAGACATTTGTCTCGGGGTGTATTCTACAGCTGGGATGTTTCTCTTGTGATAGAAGGATGAGAGTTAATGTTCCAAATTCCCATATTCCATCAGTCTTTTGTTTACTTTAATTATTGTTGACCGAATTATTTGTGTTTTGATTCGAACCAAATAACCTTCAAAGATTCAAAAAGCATTTACATGTATCTCTCAAGGGAATGATGTTCATTGAAAAAAATGTCTTTCAAAATCAACATCTCCCACAAATCCAACGGGGATTCTGCTGTTTTTGTGTGAAGCCTACTTTCTTTCAGTTTTCTCGCTCTATAAAGACAGACAACGTCTTTCGCTGTGAATTGTGCTTCTAATTGAACTTTTCCCTCAGTTTTGCGTCTAAAGAGAATATTTTTCATAGAACTAAATAACCTCAGAATAATATAAGCGATTTGTGGAAAATTGACAATTTGTCTGCGCTGAGATTTTCTTTTTTTTCCTTCTTTTTCTAATCATTTTATTGATTTTGCTTGGCATGGGTGAAACTAGATAATTATAAAAAAAAATTAAAGCATCGATTACCTTTGTGTTTCAACAAAACTCTTTAAATGAAAAGCATTTGCAAATTACTACGCATTTTTTAAGAGCGTTTTTTTGTACAGTTTCCCAATGTGGTAGAAAAACATCTGATCAACGCGATCGTCTTCTCATAGACACAGCCATTTTTTTAGATAAACGTAAAATCATAGTTTAACCCCTCAGGCATATGTGTTAGATACTTTTAGATGACAAAAAATTGTTAAAACCTTTTTTTCAAGAAAAAAATAATAAAAGATTAAAAAATGTGGCGGCCATCTTGTTTAGTTTGTTTCTTTAAGGCTCTTTCATTTATAAACCAAATTACCTGTAACTTGGTGCACATAAACTTGATAAAGCTATACTAGTCTATTTAAAAGGAAGTGGCGTATTTTTGGTGTAGTATATACAGAAAAAGTGATAGTAGAAAAAATGGCATAATGATCCCTCTGTATTTAATACAATAGACAACCCAGAGAAGTATCCTTCTATACAGTGGTTTTTTTTTTTAGTATGTGTAATAGGCTTTCGGCAACTCAACTTTGAGCTGAATCCGTAGGAAAAAATGTATAGGCATTTACGGCTCACAAAGAGGGGGAAATGTATGTTAGTGATCCGTAGAAAACATTAACAAGGTCTAGAAATTGTATTCCATGAATTAACGGTAAGAAAACAAGGAATTCGATGAAGAGTTCCGATATCGAGCATTACAATAATATATAACGCGATATAGTGGACAAATATAGTGGTCAAATGGAATGTCCAACACAAAATGAACACATTTTGGGGTGGGGAGCCATGTATGTGCAAAAATGTGAAAAGAAAACATAAACTTAAAACTGCCCTTCAAGCTGTTTTGATGTTTCGATAATATTCTTTAATAACTAGAGAAGGCAATGAAACCATTTCAGTGAGAGGAGAAAATGACCAATATTAAATTACCCTCAAATGCACGCACATAATGTCAGACATGGCCTTTGCCTTAAACACTCTCTGTTCTCACGCATGAAACATAAAAAAAAAATTATAAAAGGTTTAAAAATGATAGTAAAGATTTACATGTATGTTGCCAAACATGCTATTTCACTTTTCATTTTTGTATTGATAAAGATTGAAAACTTCGATTAAGTTTAGGACAGTTTATAAACCACACTCATGCTACCGTTTTATCATTTATACTGGGCCCATACAAAGTTTTTGCACACACGAATATCTTATTATATATTTGTGAACTGGTGAAATTATGATCGGCTTCTCCGCCATAACCACTCAAGGTACAAACTTAGATATATTGGTACCTTGGAATTTTATGAATGTTTTAGGCTGGTTCGTTTCGTTTTCACGATGACTTGACTTACTTGACTTATTGCCGTGTCGCGTCCCAGTTCTTCGTCTGTGTCGCTTCGGCAGCCTTCTCGATCTGTGATGTTAATTCCCTCCAACGTTTCCGATCCTGTGCTAGGTTTGTGATAAAAAAACAACTTTGCCAATAGTGTTTAACAGAGATCTCGCTCTCATTCAACACCCAATCAGACTGAATTCAAACAAAGACCTAGCCGAGATCACGATGACGCATATAAAATTAATTAGATTTTAGAAATTGAAATTGTTTCATCGATCAAGCAGTCATTGCTGGGTTTTTTTAATCTCAGCTAATCGTAAGTGAAAGCGGGCTAGGTTCAAATGGGTGCGGGGCTCTGCCGGGGTTATAATATTTCAATAGTTGAGATTTCTTGGCGTTACTACAACCATAATTATTATTGTTTTCTTGAACCCATTCAATGTCAACACTATCACTTATAGATCTATATACTATTATTATTATTATTATAGTCATGATGGTTATGAAAGTGGAGTTGATACATGTTTATATTTCGAAAGTGACAGCTAAACTAAGCAAAAGAGTTATTGCTCTGCATTTTTTTTTGTCAACAGTTTCTTTGAACCAAGTGAATGGTAACTACTGTGGTTCTCCAGATAAGCTGTATCTTAACGTGTCAATAAGTTAGTTTTCTATTCATGTAGAACCGGTTTGTTTGTTTTTTTCTCTTTTTTTTTTTTTGCTTGCTTTGAGAAGTTTTTTTTTCTTCTTTTAAGCGGATTTTTTTTTAATTGCATGCAAATTTATTTCAATAAAACTGTGTATCCTACCAAAGAAGTAAGTGTTGACTTTGTAGGTGAAGATATCAAACTTTTTAGTCGTGCATGGTCTGTGTTGATAATCACGCGTATTGTGTTGTTTCCCAGTTAATTTAGAATTAAATCTCTGAATTGAGAGAGAGAGAGAGAGAGAGAGAGAGAGAGAGAGAGCGAGTATGTGTGTGTGTATGAGAGAGGGAGAGACCAACAGATCTATTTCAAGTGGTCAGCGCGCCCACCTAATGTCTGACAGAAAAGTAGGGAAAATTCTTACGAAGGGTTTAACATATTATCGGAATTTTAATCTATATTACATTTTTATCTCCAAAACTGAGATAAAACATAGTTACAATTGTCAGACACGAGTCTTGGGACCTGTCCACAATAAGACGTTAGACGTTAAGGAACCAAGTCACTCAATTGCAATTGCTGGCATGTAAAATGATGTATTCTCTTAATAAACCTTTACATAGTTATTGATCTAGCAAGCCTAGGACAGAGTGGTACGGAGAAAGCAGACTTTGTTCAACCCACCCCGCTTACATGCCAACAGTGCAGGCTGTCTTAGCTGTGCAGGAGTTCAGTTGAGTTGGTTTTAACGTCCAACATCAGCACTATATAGGCTATATTGTGGACGGGTCCCAATACGGACGTCTGACAATTCTATGTGCTACGACACACGAGACAGGGCGAGGATACCATGACTCCTGTCTCAGCCGGTCACATTAAACTGACACCGACCCAACCAGTAGGGAACGTAACCGACAGGATTCGAACTAGGGACCTTTTGAGTCGGAAGCCGATGTTCCACCCCTGGGCCACCGCGCCCCCTTAGCTGTGCAGGAAAGTCCAATGACAAGTAGCACTAAATGGGAGGTGTGTGAGCTCGTTCAGTCGCAAACGCTGCAATCACATTGTACCAATAATGCATATCTCAACTTATATTTACGGGTCGATGTATTATAATTAAAAGATAATACATGTAATAATAATAATAATAATTGTCATAGAAAAACACAGTAAGATAAACATCGAGATTAAGATAATTTGATATTGAGTTAATAACATAGAAAAACAGACATAGACATATACGGGTCGATGTATTATAATTAAAAGATAATACATGTAATAATAATAATAATAATTGTCATAGAAAAACACAGTAAGATAAACATCGAGATTAAGATAATTTGATATTGAGTTAATAACATAGAAAAACAGACATAGACAGACAGAAAGAGAGAGAGAGAGAGAGAGAGAGAGACTGACAGAAAGACAGACAGGCAGAAACAGTCAGAGAGAGAGAGAGAGAGAGAGACTGACAGAAAGACAGACAGGCAGAAACAGTCAGAGAGAGAGAGAGAGAGAGAGAGAGAGAGAGAGAGAGAGAGAGAGAGACAGACAGACAGACAGACAGACAGAGACAGACACTGACAGGCAGTCTCTCACCAGTCAATATGGGTGAAAATCTCCAAGAAGCCAGTGGGAGTGCGTTGGCGCTTCGGTTAGAGCGTCGGCTCCCAATGCAGGAAGTTCGCGGTTCGAATTTCACTTTAGTCGAAGCGTTTTGTTTGTTTGCTTTGCCTGTTGGTTAGGGCGGTGTCAATTTAAATTTGATCGTCTGAGACAGGAGTCATGGTATCCCCACCCTGTCTCGTGTGTGGCAGCACATAAAATTGTCAGACGTCAGACATAGAGCACGTCCACAACATAGCCTGTATAGTCATGATGTTGGACGTTGAAACAACTCAACTCAACTGAACCGTAAAAAACACACAAAAAGATATCGAGTATTCGAGTCTACCCAACATAAAAAACAGAGCCTCTAAATTGATTTCTACGCTGCCTTAGTTGTTTGTGAATAATGCTCACGAACTTTTAGAATACCACTGAGACGTTTATGCGTGTAATTTTTATTGACCTTTTGTCTGAATTCCTTACCATTTAGCCACACATGATTGTTGTAAAGCTAAATGAGTTGAAGGGAAACAAGAATGTAATTGCATGAGTGTCAAACTTTTTAACTAATAAAATGACAATTAGGTTGAAATGAAAAACACTATTTTCAAAGTATGTAATTTAAAAGCTAGAGCTCCGCAAGTTTGCGTACTGTCTCCAACTCTTCTACACAAATGACTATCGCACACACAACACAGACACGGCATAAATGAAGTTTGCAGATGACTCCAATTTTATTCTTGTAACGCAAACATAATCATCCGTTTCGGAAGAGTCCTCCTTAAGAACAGGCCAAGTCACCAAAATGATCGGAGTGAACACATTTTAGCGTAATAAGTGTAACAGTGATGTATCTCTCATAAATCATTAAGGGAGTTAGTTCAAAGTGATACTCAGAGGGTAATAATATTTTATTGTTCAGCCTACTCACCCTACTCTGCAATAATCAGAAACGATCTAACTGTTTCTACTTTTTAAATAGTATAGTCCACTAGGACTCTTAATGTAAATGTTTGTCTACTCGGGGTCTTTGCCTGCTATTTTTGGAAGCCTCGATCAGTCCCAAAAAGATAGTGTTCACAAATTAATGAATGATCTGCAACCTATAGCCTTAACCCCAGTTGTTATGAAACGTTTTTAAAAGTTAATGCTTACAATTAAAATTTCGAAATGCGAAGTAGAGAACTATCTCGATCCCTTCAGTTTGCATGCAAAGCCAGTAACGTAGCGTTGAAGACGCTGCCTTAGTTTTTGCGAATAATGCTCTCAAGCTTTAGGGAAAATACTGAGACGTGTGTGCGTGTACTTTTTATTGACCTTTTTCTCTGCATTCACTACCATTGAGCCACACATGACTGCTGAAAAGCTAAATGCCTTGAAGGGAAACAAGAATGTAATTGAACTAAAAAAGACATGTTAAAGTAAATAACACAATTGTATGTAATTTGAACACTAGAGCTCCGCAGGGTTGCGTGCTGTCTGCAACTCTTCACACACTACACACATGACCATTGCACACACAACACAGACACGGTATTGATAAAGTTTGCAAATGACTTTGCCGTTTAAGGTTAGTGTGTAACAGAAACAAAATAATCCTTTTTGGAAAAGCTAGAGAAGTTTGTTAAGAGGTGTGAAAATAACTACGTACATCTGAATGTTTCAAAATCTAGAATATCCATATCAATCACGTTGTGATATTTCTTGCCTACATCGATCTTAGTAACATCTGTTTTTATTATATGAAATGAAATATATAACATTAAGTTTGCCAAAAGTTTGCCAAAAAGAGAATGCGTGTGAAACTAGAGAGAGAGGGGGTGAGGGAGGGAGGGACAGAGAGAGAGAAGACAGAAACAGATACAAACATAGACAGAGAGATAGAGACATATACATAGACCATGAAAGTGACAGAGTAATAGAGAGAGAAAGAGACAGCGACATAGAAACAGAGAAAGAGAAAGAGAGAGAGAGAGAGAGAGAGAGAGAGAGAGAGGGAGGGGGGGAGAGAGAGATTGAAAAATCTACTCACATCTAGTAAAACTGACACAGTTCAGTTTGCATTCGCTAGACCCCCTCCCTCCGTAAGGAATAATACTTGTACTGCGTATTGGAATAGCCTTTAACTATCTGGCGCTGTTAAGACATTTTTACGTTCATGTTAAGTGCGGTGAACGACAGGGAAACGTGTGTCGTGGTGTTTTAAGTGCGCTAACAACTGGAGAAAAAAAACATACCAAAATAAACGTCAATAATGCTCAGGGTATATTTTCGGTCGAGGTGGCGATGTATACCGAGAGAGGTCTCAGGTTGTCTCAATTGTACTCCTACTGAAGCTCAAAACTGAATGTAAACTTTCTTGTTAAAAATACTCGAGATATAAGCCTAATCATACTGGGAGATTTTCCTAATTAATCAAATCCAATTACTTGACCACATATTAAATTATGAAACGTTCATTTTATTAAACAAACTGAGTAATGTAACCAGTTTTCTTTTAGTTTCATACCTTCTAGGTTTCGACCATGGGTGCTGCCATTTAGAGACACTCACATGTACTTACACCGACAGAACAGGGATGCCAAGACTTCTGTCTAATGGGGTTAAATTGTCCTAAAATCTACCCAATCACAAGAGGAAGAATGGTGATTTTTTAGGGAAAAAAAGTTTGCCAAAAAGAGAATGTGTATGAAACGAGAGAGAGCGAGAGAGAGAGCGAGAGAGAGAGAGCGAGAGAGATAGAGGAGAGCGAGAGAGAGATAGAGAGAGAGAGAGAGAGAGATAGATAGAGAGAGAGCGAGAGAGAGAGAGCGAGAGAGAGACAGCGAGAGAGAGAGATAGAGAGAGAGCTAGAGAGAGAGAGAGCGAGAGAGAGAGAGAGTGAAGACAGAAACAGACACAGACCCCCCCTGACTTCTTCTTTCTAGCAATTAACCTAAAAATTGTGAGGCAACCAGGGTGAATCAGGCAAAAGTCCGAAATTGGAGTTGTTCACATTGTTTTTATAAAAAAAAGTATCCAGTTCATTTCAAGAAGTTGAAAACATTACACCTCTATCATTTCTAGAACCACATAATTATTTTACTTAAATTGAAAAATGAAAAAGATTAATAAAGAGTATTTCAAATGTTTAGAGGGCTATTATTTTAGCGACTTGTGTCTAATTCACCCTGGTTGCGTCACAATGATGTTTTTCCTTCTAAGCGGAACAGTTTCAGTATAAAGCAAAACAATAAGCCAAGGGAGCTAAACAAATAAAAGCGGTAAAATTGTATTTGTTTAAAAAGGTTATCCCCCTTACACACAAGGGAAATAACTCCGTATAAAGGGAGATAATCCAAAAAACAAGCAGGGGGTGTTGGGGTACAGCTCTGAACCTCCGCCATATAGGCACTCTCAGGATAGCCAGCCCACCGACACCACATCGACGAGGTACCTAACGCCTGTACCTCTGAGGATGTTGCACTGTTCACACAACTTCCGACAAAACTCCCTGCCAGCTGCCAATCTCCGACCCGGTGTATCATGGGAGGAACCACATCATACCCAAAGAATAAATGATGGTGAGGCGCTTACCATCATAGCATGTGGACCTTGGCCGTTTTACGGGCTTCTAACACCGTTAGGGATTGGAGCCAGTTCCTGACAAAGTTACCCTCGCTCGACCTTGAACCAAGTTGAGTTTTATAAGTACCCCGGTCACACATGGACCTTTGTCAATGCAGTTTACCTGCTGTGAATCACATTATATTTTTGCTATTAATATTAAATTCCTACAGGTCATGCCTACTCGACTATCTGTTACCATGACACTTGTTACTTAGTTCTTATTTAATAAAATATTTCTCAAATAATAATATAAAGCATCTTTTTCATTTTAAATTTTCAAAATAAAATATGAATTTTGCAGTGTTACTTACCTTTTTTAGAGAAAGATTTGTAACTCTAGACAATAGATGGTTGAATTAAATAGTCCCCCTTTTGTTTACATTAACCAAAGTAGTGATTGATCACTGAGCACAACTTGTATTTTTTTTTCTGTGACCTGAGCTGTCTCTAGCCTGGGCGGTCTCAACAACTAGTCACTGGTAAACCTGAGAGGTTTTGCCTTAGGCATTATAATATTATAGATAGATTTATAAACATGTACTACCTTTTTTAAATTTTTATACGAATGCAACAGTCATAATTATATTAAATAAACTATTATTCCTCTTTTTGTGCAGGATCTGTAACAGATATCGGCGATCATGGCCCTCAAGTGTTATATTATTAATTGCTATGATGAAAACAATGATTGGGGTTTCTGCTCTTGATGTGTAACTTTTCAGACTGTCTTTTTTGTTGTTGTACGCAGTCTCTCTCTGTGTCTCTTTTTCTCTTATTCTCTCAACTTATCCTCTCCCCCCTCTCCCCCCCCCCTCTCTCTCTCTCTCTCTCTCTCTCTCTCTCTCTCTCTCTCTCTCTCTCTCTCTCTCTCTCTCTCTCTCTCTCTCTCTCTCTCTCTCTAGCTGTTTGTTCTTTAAAACTTTTTTTGTGTGTTCCTTTTTTGTTCCTTTGAAAACATTTTCTCTTCTTTTTTAAAACCTTTTCCCTATCTTTTTATATTTTTTTAGACTTACACTTTATTTTTGTTTATCTCCCGTGTAGTTTTTCCATTGTTAGCAAGCTCACAACTAATAATAATTTTAGTACGACATTAGGTCAAGACTGCGGGAAACTACTAAATTACGAAACACATTATATTAACTTTACCCAGCAACCAAACAACAACCGGAAGCTTTCGTTACTAGCATCAACTGCTATAGGTTTTGTTTAGAAAAGATTTTTTTAGAATTTCGTGTTGAAGAGATTCATTTTAGGCACATACTTGTTTTGTTTTAAATCTTTCAGGTGAGTAGGCTTCATTTTAAAACAGATAAGAATATGGTACATTTTTTAATTTAGATAAAAAAATAGATTTAGATCGTTACTTACCGCGCTGACGTGCCGTAAAACAAACTCACTCACTCACTCAGATCTAGATCTAGATTCTACATCTAGACTCTATAGATACTTAGATTTAGATCTAGACCTAGCCTACTGTTTAGAGTCGGAAGAATGATCTTACGTGTTTCTTTTTAGTAGCTGATAAATTTGACGTGTTGTCAGATTTAAACTCATTTTGAATTGCAAGTATAAATGTCAATTATTCAGTCTTGAAAAAAAAGCAAAAATCAAATATAAAAACAAGATTCTAAATCTATATTTAAGTATGTATGATACATACAGAGGCAATCCCCGTTTACAAGTTGATTTTGGACCAATTATCTCTAAGAAGAGTTAGAGTATGTTGCTTAGATCTAGATATTAAATATATATTCTAGCAAATCCAATTTTAGATTTTTGAAATTTTAGTATATTAAAATTTCATATGCCTAATCTGAGTCTTGAATCTGTATGTTTCAAAATTTAATTTAAATTAAGACCTAAACGTAGAAACCAGGCTCAGATAAACAACCCTGGGTTTGCTTTTATTAATCTGATGTGTTGTCTACAGTGTAACCATCTAGCACACAGCCAGCATGGCTCGGAAGAAGCAGGAAATTCAACTCCAGAGAGAACTGGAAACTCAGGAGGAATGGGAGGAGTGCATGGCCAGAGAGGGACTCTGGGGTCAGTAAAGCAGATTGGAATAAGCTCACGATACACCTCTTAGGGGCAGACTAAAAGTCTCTTGCATCACCATATAGGACTTTTCTTAAGACCAAGAAATCTTAAACCCATATAGAACTTTCTCCAACCAAAGGCTAAATTTTCTAATTAGGGCCTACAGTGAGTGTAAAGTTGAATAAATGAATTTGTCTCAGAGATAGATAAACCCATAGTTTATCTTGAGTGAAATCCACTGTATGAAATCAAAGTAATAACAAAAGATTTATCTGCCAGAGGATGACAAATCTGATGAAAAATCTAAATACCTAACTTTGATAATGAATTTAAGTTTCAGGAAAGATTCAAATCTATCTTATTAAAGCCACATTCTGTGAGTTTCTGTCGTAAACATTTTCAGATTTAAAAAAAAGTGTTGTTTTAGCCAACAATTTTCCTGTAAAACTCCTCAGAAAAGAAAACAAAAACAAAATATAATTTGTCCATTAAATCTTTAAGGCCTCATGTCCATTTCATGTTTTGACGTAGGTTGTAGATAGCTCTATAAAAGGAAAGTGTGTATTTTTTTCGTTTTCCTGTCATTTTTTAAATTTTATTGGCCGCACACTGCATTCCCTCGGGTTCAAGGAGTTAACCTACAGATTTGTTTTCTCGTGGTTATTTTACACTGATTGTATACAGATATGAAAAAAACATTATTTCATAATTAAAATTTAATGAATACGGTACTTAACTTGTGCCAAAAATAGTATTGACATTAAGAGAAAATGTCTTCCCTCCCTCTTCCTACTTCCGCAGTGCTTTTTTCGTTATTAGTCTCAAACTTTTCAATCCACCCTTTACATTGCAACATTTTAATATACCCACTCCGATTCCCCTCTCTCTATGCCCACTCTTTAGTCGTTGACGTCTACCAGGAATGGTGTGGACCATGCGCAGCCCTGGTTGGAAACTTCCGCAGATTAAAAAATGAACTTGGAGACAACTTACTCAACTTCGCCATCGTGAGTGCAGCTTACCTCAAGGCTGTGACTAAATTTATAACAGAATAATAACAGCAAAAAAACCCCAAAAAACATGATGTTTTTTTTTTTTTAAACTACCGTTTAAGTTATGATAATAATAGTTAAAAAAAAGAAGAAGAAGAATGAAAAGGAGAAGAATGCTATTAACAATAATAATAATGATGATAATAATAATAACTATAATAATAGTAATAATACTAATGATCATAATAATAATAATAATAATAATAATAATAATAATAATAATAATAATAACAATGATAGTAATAATAATTTTAATGATAATGATGATAGTCATGGTTATTTTATTTATAATATTTATGAAGACAATGAGGATGATTATGATGATGATGGTTGCGAGGTTAATAATAAAATGAAATAAAATGTAAATTTCATAATATTTTTTATCTTTATATTGAACTTTTAGGCAAAGGCTGACACAATAGACGCTCTGGAAAAGTACCGAGGGAGATGCGAACCAACATTTCTGTTTTACACAGTAAGTTCAAATTTAATGTTATAAGCACAAAAAATATACTTTCTAAACTTTATACATTTATACCTTTTGTATCCCATTTGTTCACTTTTTATTGATCAGATTTAATGCATGTGAGGATGTTGCTAGAGATGAAGATAAGAGAAAGAGAGTCAGTGAAATAGTCTATACTGCCAATCTGACAAGAGATTATGGGCTGTCTCGAGCCTTCCTGTTTCATTCATATAAAAAAGCAGAGAGATCAATGAACTGTTCCTTTGTCTGTCTTTCTCTCTGTCTTGCTCTATTTCTCCTTTTTCTCTCTCTCTCTTTCTCTCTGTCTCTCTCTGTCTGTCTGTCTCTCTATCTCTCTCTGTTTCTTTCTTTCTCTCTGTCTCTCTCTCTCTGTCTGTCTCTGTCTCTCTCTCTCTCTCTCTCTCTCTCTCTCTCTCTCTCTCTCTCTCTCTCTCTCTCTCTCTCTCTCTCTCTCTCTCTCTCTTCCTCTCTCTCTCTCTCTCTCTCTCTCTCTCTATCTCCTCTCCCCTCCTCACTCCCGCTCTTTTTCATTTCCCTTTCACTCAATTTTCATTGTCTTTTTTTTCTCTCTGTATGCAGGGAGGCATCCTGACCAGTTTCATTCACGGCGCCAACGCCCCGAAGGTTCAGCGAGTCATCACAGAGCAGCTGGCGCACGAACATAAAGTCCTGGAGGGTACGGCGGAGAGGAAGGAGGTTAGTGTCTGTCCCTTGTACTTGGAGGTCATTATAAGTTATGTGGGAATGAAGATAGGTTTGGTTTCCGTCGCCGTATAGGAACCTTTTGGGGAACCTAGGAGACGTTAAACCCGGATAGAGGGAGGGAACACTATCCCTTGCACTATAGAGAAAAAAAAGAAAAAAAAAAGGGTTGGTTTGGGTTTTTTCTTATCAATAACACCCACCGTCAGCAAGTACGCTATATGCAAGACCTAGATCAAGACTAAAACAAGACTGACATACTTTTGCCATTCAGAGAAATAAAAGGAGTCACCGTTGCTACTAGTGCAATGTATTAACTGTCATCATTAAGACATCATGGGCAGAATATAATTACTGTGCTGACTTACAATAAAGCAAATGTAACTCAACTCGTGACATTTTTCTCTTTGCATCCCTTTGTCCCATTCTCCTTCATGATTTCCTGTCTATATATATCTGTCTGTCCCTGCCGTTTTGCCCTGTCTTGGTCTGTTTGTCAGTCTCTTTCACTGTTGCTACTAGTGTGCTGTATTAACCGTTTAAGGACATCAGGGGATAACAATATATCCCTCACTGTGCTGTGTAATCACACATTCAGCCCAGCTCTGTCAGAGACAAATAAAATAAATTCAGAGATACTACATACTGTAATGTACATAATCTGTTCAGGTGAAGAATCCAGTCATCACTAGACAAATGAAATAAATTCAGAGGTACTACATACTGTAATGTACAGAAATAAATTCAGAGGTACCATACTACATACCGTAATGTACATATACATAATCTGTTCAGGTGAAGGATCCAGTCATCACCAGGCAGCAAGAGATTGAGGAGGAGAAAGCTCTGGAAGAGGCAACGCAGAGAGAGGCTGAGGGTGAGACATACCTTTCATTGTTTTTCCAAATCTGAGAGCAGCACATTTTTCAGTACATTTTTTTATCTTATTTTTTTCATCTCTTAACTGTCCTTTAAAGTGGAACCCAAAATATCTTCCGATTTCCTAAGAATAGCTATTTTTTTGTGTTCATAGATTTAAAATCATGTTTATGTGCAGAGGTTGGTAAAAAAAAGTGCAAGAAAAAAACACCAATTTTTATTCCTTTCTGTGCAAATGTCTTTTCCAGTGCCTCAAACTGATCAAAGCTTAAAAGAATGGAAAGGTATTTTCGACTCTAAATTAAAAAAAAATTCTGACAATTTTCCCTGTTTGCTTTCCGAGCATGAATCAAACTTCTTTCCTTGCCCCGTGAAAACTTCCCTTTTTATGTGACCCAACATTTCAATCCAAGTGTGCAAAGTTCCATAAGAACAAGTGTGTATCATGGATGCCCTTTTTCATGTTGTTTACTTTTTTTCAAATGTCGAAGAATCCCACAACTTTCCAATGCATTTGTTGACTGATTTTTTTCTCTCCCATATCAATTGGCTCTGTCTGATCCCCCACCTTGGTTGACCCATGATATTATTCTGTCTCTACTCATTGATGAATGTTGCAATTGTCACCCAAATGAATTACAATAAGATGTTAGACAGTCCATCTGGAGGGAGAGAATAGACATGCACACAAGCTATACGGGCCCCTTCCTGAGCTAGAGAAAACGGTAGCCTTCATTGCCCAGGCTGGGATCAGCATTTGAAGAGAGTGTTGGAGAACGAGAAGAAGAAGAAGCAGATCTACAGTATTTCTTTGTGCACTGATTGGTTTGGAAAGTTTACTACGATACAATGGCGATAGATCTTTTAGTGCGCTTGGAAAAACATATAAACTCAACTAAGGGGTACAGCCACAACATGCAGTTAAAGGAATGACTTAAGTTCCAACTAGAATTTTTCATCACCATGATTTTGCTTTATTGAGGCTTCAATATACGTATCTTACATAATATTTTTCTGAAAATCTGCTGACACGTTCTCTGGTAATTCTCCTTCTGAAGTTTTATTTTTCAAAAACCGATTTCAAACAATGCACTGCTGAATTACTATGATGACAGATTAGTACAGAATGAGTAGACTTATTTGGGATTTACCAAGAGATGCAACCATTGCTCAGTTAATTGATTGCATTAAATATTTTTGGGTTGTATTTGGTTTAATTACTATAAGTCTACAAGTAACTGTTTGGTTTGTGTATAATTTTTACTTTTTTTTGCGGATCAAGTTATTACTAGTTGAAAGCTTGTAGCACTTCAGTATAGATTTTTTCGATAAGTATAAATATGTTTGGTGAGGAAAGATTAAGAGTAATTGGGTTCAATCCTCTTGTCCCTATGCTGGAAGAAAATTATAGCTTAGTTTGATTATTGGCTTTGTTGAACTTTAAAATTTCAGTCTTATTGGAACTGAGCTTTTATTTTCCATGGACTGTATTACTTATATAGCATTGTGAGCTCTTCTTTCAATCTGTTGCACTATCTGCAGTTCATTGTGAAATTTTATAAAAACAGAAAACTATTGGGTTTTTTTTTTTCATCCTGTAAAACCGATCTTTTCGTAAAGAGATGTTTGATGCCCCTCATTAGCAACACAGGTTTTCCAGCGTTGATTGGAATCAACATGGACATTTTTCCGATCTTCTTAGGAGACAATTAGATTTGTTAGAATAATTATTTAATGCTTGCTTTATTTCTTCCCCTCTAGGGAAAAAAACAACAACAACATAGTTTCATTTTTCTATTGTAGTTGCGCATAATCATTTTTTCTCCATAGGTTAATTTTCTACATCAAAATATATTTTAAATTTCAATATTCAACATTTTGCTTCTATCAACAGCTAATAAATTTGTAGCCCGTATGTATTCAAGTTCCAGTTCTTTTGTTTTTAGTGAAAAGTTGATTTTAATTTATTCATGTTTCTTTAATGATATTTTATTCACTGAGACACTTTTTGTCTTTAAGTTGTTGTTGGGTTCAAAACACTCACAGTTCTTTATTCAAGCAACAGCCGAGACCTTGGTTATGTGATCACAATACAAAGAAAAATCATCTATCTTTGTCCTTACATTCACTCATTTGTTCTGTCCAAACAAATTGTTTAGTTGGCTATCAAGCTGTTTCACCAAAATATGTCTGACCCCACAAAATCTATATACCACTGAACAGAGAACCGGTTTACATTTTTGTTTTTTTTCATGAATTATATTTGCCGTCAAAATAGGATAGAACTTTTCTTTTTTTTTTAATGAAACATTTGACTTGTTTTACAGCTCCTAAAAAATCTTTTGTGAAACAATTTTTTTTCTTTAATGCCAAACTTGTAACATTTTAGTGTAAAACTTTCCCGTCTCTATGACCAGTGGTAGGTCTACCATAAATTTTGCTCATTATCCAATCACAATATTTCAGGGACGGCACCACCATCATCATCATCTCCTTCACCATCGCATGTAAAATTAGGTATCACCTGTTAAACAAATCTTTGTGTGACTCACTATAATGTTTTTAGTAAACAAGCTTTTCCTCTCTCCAGGCCTAACTAATTAGCGAAGTTAACTTGTAATCATAAACTGGCTTGTGAGACTGACATGTGAAACACGTTTTTTTCTATACGTATATTTTATTAGATGTTTGAAAACAATCACATGTATATTGTTTTTATAACATTTTTTTCTACTCCATGTATCTGAGAAACTTGACAAAAACCTTTCTTTTAAGGCTTCAAAGAAACCGAACTAAACTTTGTTTGGCAACGCTGTGGTAAATAGTAATGTAATGAAAATTAAATGGAAAAACCCATTGAAATAAAAAAATATTGGTATCTCTATTGATAACAGAAAAAGTACATGAAAAATTGAAATTTTTTCTTTGCTGAATTAGTTCTTCAATATCTCCATTTTTTTTTTACTCTCTGTTTCCTATCCTAGATTTGAAACTAATTATTTCATTAACTGAGAGCGTAGGCTCTGTGACTGAGAGATTACTTAATTATGCCACATATTTTCAGCCCATTTCCTTAAAAAAAATGAATGTTCTAATTCAAGCAAACAAGTTCAAACGCAGTCGTCAAATTAATTTATGTTTCCTTATTTCCTACCAAATCCCTAAATTTGAGAAAGAAAACAGCTTCATCTAATGATCTATCCTTATTATACTTCCTCTGAAGACCCCAAACATTCGTTTTGTTTTTATGTTTGGTAGTGACAAGTTTTAGCCGTTGTTTTTAAAATGAGAAAATAGTTTGTTTCTCTTGCCGTGCTTTACTCTGCACTAGAAACTTGTTTGTCCAACGGTACAGGGCAGGGCTACAAAGTTGCCGATGACGGTCGAACTGGTCCCAAGTTTGCTGGAGTAATAAGAAATGAGAAAGTTTTATCGGGAGACAGAACTTCTCAGTTTGTTTCAGGTGTAGGCCCTACTCTATTTATGAGAGTCAATAAGAAATCGGGCAATGTATAGTGTAGATCTATGTAGAATGTAGGCTTAAAACTGCTGTTGTTGTTGTTTACTAAATGTCTATAGAGACAGTCGTGTTTTTGTATCAATATGAAGCACACACAAAATAAATAGTTGCCTCTATTTCTGTAAATGTAACGTACAAGAAACGATAGAGCTGTTGTTTAATGAGTTGAAGAGTAATAAGACCATTGATGTCCTAGTCCAAGCCTCATTCCGCAAAGTGATATAAACCTCAATAGTATAATGTCCCAACTCATTTTTGAAATGCTACAAATCTGAAGCACATGTTTTATAAATGAGAAAAGCTGAAAAGATGGTGTTTTACAAGAAAACATACTGGCTTTAGTTTTGAGAGTAATCTTTATCCTGGGATTCCACAGAGGGGGTGGTGTGAGGTATCCTAAAGTATGCAATTTTCTCAAATTTATTTTCTTTTAATAGAGCCTTTTATATGATTTGATTCGTTGAAAAAAGTCTGTAGCGTGTACATCTATATCCTTGCTGGCTGGTTTTTGTGACAAATACACGGAAGTTTAGTTGTTGTTTTAGGTTTAGTTGTGTAGCCTATGCGGTTGTGAAAAAATGTATTTGCCGTGCTGTGCCATTCTTGTGACAGTTCTCAGTACATATTCGTTCCGCATACTACTCAACGTTGCATATTAAATTCTTCTAGATAAAACTAAAAATATAAGCTTACGCTCAACATGTACTAATATTTTGAAGAAAAAGAGACATAGTTTTAACAGCAGTTTAAACACAATAAATGATCATTTATAACTCATTTTGTAGAAGTACGAAAACAATTTATCTAGATATAAACAAGCATATGATAGGTTTTATGAAATAAGTGGAAACCAAGATTCATTACTATCAAAGCTACCACCATCATGGTTGGTATTGTACTGGGTACAGGGAATAGTTTTTGTGATGTGTGTTTCAATGCCGATTCTCCTACATTTTGTCAGGTTTCAGTTGCCTGCTTTTTTGCCTTTAAGCCTACCAGTGGTCTCAGTCTGAAACATTTTTTTTCTGCTCCAGAGTCGTCAGTTTTCCAGCCAATAACTCTAAAGTTAATTGTATTCGCATGTTATCAATGCTTATGAGATAAGATTTTGTTGTATTTTATTTAAATTTTTGCCATTTCTATTTTTTTTTTAAACCTTACTTAAGTCAAACTTATGTGTGAACGTGATTTGATGCTTGGGAGGAAGGACACATCAAACATAACCTGATACCGTATGAACCAGACAGGGCTACAGATTATTCTTTAAAAGAACAAGAAACCTTCTGTCTTTTTCATACTCTTTTAAGAATGAGACCAACATGTATCTAAAATTTGCTTTATTAACTTGCTTTTAATGTTAACATTTAAATTATTTTTATGGGATGTTATTTCTTCATGAGCTATTTAACTGCTTTGGAATACACAAGCTATGCGTTAGGTTTTAGTTATGCTAAACGGTGGTACAATTTTAGTCATTCAAAGGGGAAAACCAATCGTGCAAACAGCAACACTATTCACTCCAAAATGGGGAGGGGGGCTAGCCCTGGGGTAGATTATCAGCTTCCAATGCAGGCGGTTGGTGGTTCGAGCTCTGGCGATTTCATCCCCTACTGGTTTGGTCAGTATCAGTTTTATGTGACCAGTTGAGACAGGAGTCATGGTATCCCCGCCCTGTCTCCTGTGTGGAAGCTCATAAAGTTGTCAGATGTCAGTGTCGGGGCTCGTCTACAATATAGCCTATATAGTGCTGACGTTGGACGCTAAACAAAGTCAACTACTACAGCTACTCCAAAATGAAACTAGGACTTTTTTACTTGTTGAATAGAACTCGTGTCTTCTGACACAGTGAAATAACATTTTATGAAATAGCATTCCCTTTCTTTTCAAAAGCTTTTTATTTTCTTTTTTAACATGCATGCTTTACAATTTGTGTCTTTCATTATGTGCATAAAATCAACGAAATATTTTATGTTTTTAACATGTTACTTTACTTTACATTCCAGTGCACGCTACAATACATACCACTGCACAAATTAATGTTGTTTTTATGATAATTATATACCGTCCATAAATTGTCGTTTTTGTTGCTTGCCCTATACCTAACTTTTTGTGCTCTTTTTTTTCTGCATATTCCAAAATTTTTTTTTATTCAAAAAGGTAAATGTTTGTGTCTATAGCACATAACTTCCTTTCTTTTCAGGCATTTATTTAAAAGGATAATCTTCTCTATTTGATCTTTAGCAGAAATTACTGTCATCGCAAATTTTTGTAAACACTATATATACATTTGACATTAGCAAGGATGTTAGGATTATAATTCCGCATTTTCTTATGGTAATGATTCAAAGAATCTATCTATGTTTTGCATGGAATTCTCAAAGGGTTAAAGAAATAATTTCTCTTTTAGTATAGAAAATAGAAGTTTAAAAAATTTCCTTTAAAATAAAGCAAATAACCTGTCATAAGGTAATAAACTGAAGTTTATCCTCACACAAAAAAAAGTAATGACATTTAAATATAAATGAGGTTGATCCGTACTCTTTAAATTTTTTTGTTACCGTTTGTAACTTTTTAGAGAAATTTCGTCCTGCAATGATACCTAACTGATATGATTTGCAGTAATGTTTGCAGATTTTTTAAATTGTCTTTGAAATTTATATAGAAAATTTTCAACTTTGCAGATAAGTATACCCAAAAAGATAATAATAATTTCACTGATGATAAAAATAATTTTCAAATCAACAAATTAAGTTTCAAGTTTTGTTTAAACTCATAAGAAATGTAATTTAAAATATAATATTATGTTTCTTGTTATCATTTAAGGACAGAGAAGTGGAGGACCAAGATAGTAAAGTTGACATGGTTACACAAAGCACCTGAATGAATGAGAAGGTTAAATAATTCAGAATTTTCTTTGTTTTTTTCTATCAGAGGCCAAGGGAGTGACCATAGCAATCATCAAGCCTGACGTGGTGGCGCAAGGCAAGGCTGACGAGATAAAGGCTGAGGTTTGTGCTTGGGTTGTGTCAAACTGTGTGTCACACATTGTGTGGGGGGGCGCGGTGGCCCTGTGGTAGAACATCGGCTTCTGACGCAAAAGGTCCGGGTTCGAGCCCTGGCGATTGCACTCCCTGCTGGTTGGGTCAGTGTCAGTTTAATGTGACCGGCTGAGACAGGAGTCATGGTATCCCCGCCCTGTCTCGTGTGTGGCTGCACATACAATTTAGCCCCGGAATAGATTATGAGCTTCCAACACAGGAGATTGGTATTTCAAGCCCTGGCGATTTCATCCCTGCTGGTTGGGTTCATGTCAGTTTTATTTGACCAGTTGGGTCAGGAGTCATGGTATCCCCGCCCTGTCTCGTGTGTGGAAGCACATAAAATTGTCAGATGTCAGTGTTGGGGTCCGTCCACAATATAGCCTTTATAGTGCTGACGTAGGACGTTAAGCAAACTCATTTACTACAGCTACTTCAAAATGAAGCCATGGTATTTTTACTTGTTGAACAGAACTCATGTCTTCTGACAAAATGGAATGACATTTTATGAAATAGCAATCCCTTTCTTTTCAAAAGCTTTTTATTTTCTTTTTTAACATGCATGCTTTATAATTTGTGTCTTTCATTATGTCCATACAAAAATTGGAGTATTTTATGTTTTTAACATGTTACTTTACATTCCGGTGCACGCTATAATACATACCACAGCACAAATTAATGTTGTTTTTTATGATAATTATTATTATACTATCCATACATTGTCGTTTTTGTTGCTTGCCCTATACCTTCCCTTTTGAGCTCTTTTTTTTTCTGCATATTCCAAATTCATTTTTTATTCAAAAGGTAAATGTTTGTGGCTATATATATAGCACATAACCTCCTTTCTTTTCAGGCATTTATTTAAAGGATAATCTTCTCAATTTGATTTTTAGCAGAAGTTACTGTCATCGCAAATTTTTGTAAACACTATTTATACATTTGACATTAGCAAGGATGTTAGCATTATAATTCCGCATTTTCTTATGTTAATGATTCAAAGAAGCTATCTGTTTTGCATGGTATTCTCAAAGGGTTAAAGAAATAATTTCTCTTCTGGTATACAAGATAGAATTTTGCAAATTTTCTTTAAAATAACGCAAATAAGCTGTTCATAAGTTAATAAACTGAAGTTTATCCTCACACAAAAAAAAGTAATGACATTTAAATATAAATGAGGATGACCCATACTCTTAAAATTTTTTTGCTGCTGTTTGTGACTTTTTAGAGAAATTTTGTCCCACAATGATGCCTAACTGATATGATTTGCAGTAGTGTTTGCAGATTTTAAAACTGTATTTGAAATTTATATAGACAATTTTCAACTTTGCAGGTAGTTATACCCAAAAAGATAATAATTATTTCACTGATGATAAAAATAATTTTCAAATCAACAAATTAAGTTTCAAGTTTTGCTTAATTAAACGCATAAGAAATGTAATTTAAAATATAATATTATGTTTCTTGATACAGTTTAAGGACAGAGAAGTGAAGGTCCAAGATAGTAAAGTTGACATGGTTACGCAAAGCACCCAAATGAATGAGAAGGTTAAATAATGCAGAATTTTCTTCATTTTCTTCTTTCAGAGGCCAAGGGAGTAACCATAGCAATCATCAAGCCTGACGTGGTGGCGCAAGGCAAAGCTGACGAGATAAAGGCTGAGGTTTGTGCTTGGATTGTGTCAAACTGGGTGTCACACATTGTGTGGGGGGGCGCGGTGGCCCTGGGGTAGATCATCAGCTTCTGACGCAAAAGTTCTGGGTTCGAGCCCTGGCGATTGCACTCCCTACTGGTTGGGTCGGCGTCAGTTTAATGTGACTGGCTGAGACAGGAGTCATGGTATCCCCGCTCTGTCTCGTGTGTGGCTGCACATACAATTGTCAGACGTCAGTCTTGGGGTCCGTCCACAATATAACTTATATATTGCTGGTGTTGGACGATAAATCAACTCAACTCAAGTCACATATTGTGTCATGAGTAACTGTTGTATAGCCTACTTTTTTGGGTCATGTGTTATGTTGTTTTTTTTGTGTGTGTGTGATATGCATTCTGTCATTTTTTCTGTCTCATACTTTTGTGTTGTATTTTGTGTAATGTTTTGTGCAAATTAGTGTTTGATGTTTTGGTTGATAGGCAAAGAGACATGTTTTCAAAGCCTCCTTTTAAAAAAAAAAAAGGAAAAATTGTTTTGTCTTTCTCCATAGATTTATCTTCACCATACCCTCTGCCTTAACTCTTAAATTAATTATGAAATTTGTCTTGATATTTTAGCACTTCAGAGCTTTTTCTAAATTCTGAAAAAAAAAACTGCTGGGTATAAATTTCATCAATAAGCAAAACAGACTAGAGTTATTGTCTTCTATCAATGCTTCCTTCCTACCTGCTATGGGAACAAGACTTTATTACAGGCTAGAACTTCAAAATGATTTAAAACTTTGCGCTGTGTAGAATATATTACAGTGAGATTGTGCTTTATATCCACTCATCACTTTATGAACCAAAACGATTTTTAACTTTGCGCTGTGTAGAATATAATACAGTGGGATTCTGCTTTATACCCACTAACCCCTCTATGAACCAAAATGATTTTTAACATTGGGCTGTGTAAAAAATAATACAGTGAGATTCTGCTTTATACCCACTCATCCCTTTATGAACCATCCTCAGATGAAAGCGCACGATATTGAGATTCTTGCTGAAGAACAAAGGACGCTTTCCGAAGACGAAGCGAGAGAAATTTACTCAGAGCTACAGGATGAGGTAGGCTCACGGCGAGAACAGGCAACTCTGTTTCCAACTCACTCACTCACTCAACTCAGTCAGAGTGCAGCTTGCACATTAATTTTGTCTTTCCATGTTAATTTGTAAATGGGTAAAAAATAAAAATAATGAAAAAAAAAAAACTTTGATAATTCTTTTCACCCGCTTCTTTTAGCATCACAACACAATTTTCCTTTAGAAGTATCTTCGCAATGTTCCAAAATTGTTTTACTAGACTTTTTAAGTTTGTTTTTTTTTCTTAACTATATTTTAGTGAGAGGAGAATGGATTTTATACCTGTCATTATGTTTAGTGTACAGAATTAAATTGTATCTTTACGGTAATTTCTTTTTTTTTCATATTTAAAACTACAACTTATGAAATATCTTTGTTAATAATTTTTTAATTTTTATTTATCCACCTGAACACTTTTTATTTAATGATGTCAATGTTATTGTCCGACATTCCCCCTTGACCACCCGCAGGAATATTTTGACGAGCTCATCAGATTCATCACGTCTGGACCTTCACATCTCCTGGTCCTGACCCGAGGCACCACAGGGGAGACAATCGTGAAGGACTGGCGGGAAATGATCGGTCCGACCAATGTGGAGGACGCGAAGAATTGGCGGGAAATGATCGGCCCGACCAACGTGGAGGACGCGAAGAATGACGCCCCAGACAGGTCAGTACAATTTTAAATTTTATGGGAGATGGAAAAATATTTTTTGTCCTAACTCCTTTTTCGTCCCCTACGGTAACTGGTTGGGGCGGTGTCAGTGCAATAATTATGATCGGCTGAAACAGGTGTCCAGATCTCACCACACTGTCCTGTGTGTGGATCAGCAGATCTAATCCCAGAACTGACAAATTTATTTGTGCGATATTCATTCCCTGTTACTGGTTGGGGCGATGTCAGTATAACAATTATGATTGGCTAAAACAAGTGGCTAGGTATCACCACTCTGACCTGTGTGTGGCTGCACATAAAATTGTCAGCCGTTAGTTTGAGAGTCTGTCGGGGGGCGAACTAGCTCATGTGGTAGAGCGTTGGTCTTCAGATCAGGAGGCCCGCGGATTTATTCCCACAACTGGCAAATTTATTTGTGCGATATTCGTCCCCTGTTACTGGTTGGGTAGCTAACAGTATAATGTGATCGGCTGAGACAGGAGTCACGATATCCCCGCCCTGTCTCGTGTGTGGCAGCACAAAAAAGTGTCAGACGTAAGTCTTGGTGCCCGTCGTCGTATAGGACTCCCTAGAGGAACATAGGAGACGTTAAACACAGAGAACATTTGGAGCCTGTCCACAATTGTAGTCTATATAGTGCTGATGTTGGTCATGAAGCAACCAACTTGACTTAACTCTGGAGATATCAAAGCTCTCTCTTAGTGTAAGGTTTCCTAGATCTCGAGGAAGATCCTTTGTGGCACAATGACTCAAAATTCGCATACACTAGACATTTTACTGACACTGGTTTTCAGTATTATTCTACAGATATTAATGGCAGTCAGAGGTACATTAATATGTAGCACAACAAGTTTGACACTGAAAGTGTTAAAAAAAACCCAACCAAAGCATTAAACAGAGAGTAATTTAAAAAAAAGTTAGATTAAAATAAGAGAACATGAAGATTTTTATATTCGCCAGTATATATAACATGTATAGCCTACTTTATTGGTAATGGCAAAACAGAAATACAATACAAATTAAAGTAATGAAAATCCTAATGTTAAATGTCAAATCATGTTTTTCATTCACTTTGTTTTTGTTGTTGTTTTTTTTAATCATAATTTTGTTTAATATGACAGTTAGGTGCTTTTTAAAGAATTAAGAAATTTTACTTTTTTTTCATGTCTAAGTACTGATTAAAAAGTAGCTGGTTTTAATCTTTTCGAATTAACAAGAGTATAATCTTGTGATTGGGAGCTGATGATGTTACTCGTTGTAGAATAAAATAATGTTTAATGGTCTAGGAAAAGTAAATACATATTAAGTCCAAAGATAGAATAATGGCTTTAGATGTAGAAAAGAAAGTTAATAATTTTACCATTTGAAAGAAAATAAAAGATATTAAAAACAATTTATAAAGTGTTATATATTTCATAGAAGTTACTCTCACATGGCTCTGATAGCCTACCATATCTAAAATGATTGATCGTGATCCCAAGTCTAAACTCTCTAAGCAGTTGGATATTTAATTGAATAATATTATAATGTTTACGCTGAAAGTCTAAACTCTCTAGGCAGTTACATAAAATGAATAATATTATAATGTTTACGTTGGAAGTTTAAACTGTCTAGGCAATTGCATAAAATGAATAATATTATAATGTTTATGTTGTAAGTCTAAACTCTCTAGACAGTTACATAAATTGAATAATAATATTATAGTGTTTACGTTGGAAGTTTAAACTGTTTAGGCAATTGCATAAAATGAATAATATTATAATGTTTACGTTGTAAGTCTAAACTCTCTAGGCAGTTGCATGAATCGAATAATATTATAATGTTTACTTTGTAAGTCTAAACTCTCTAGGCAATTGCATAAATTGGATAATAATTATTATAATGTTTACGTTGTAAGTCTAAACTCTCTAGGCAATTGCATAAAATGAATAATTATTATAATGTTTACATTGTAAGTCTAAACTGTCTAGGCAGTTGCATGAATTGAATAATAATTATTATAATGTTTACGTTGTTTGTTGTTCTCTACAGCCTGAGAGCCAAATATGGAGAGAAAGGTTACATGAACGCTCTCCACGGGTCCTCCTCATCGGAATCTGCCGCAAAGTAAGTTGTGTGCCTTGTCCCTTGTTCTCTATCTTGTGGTTTTGTTGGTTGTGTTGGTTGTGTTGGTTGTGTTGGTTTCAGTTTCATAATGGAGGGCTGCGCCGGTTAGCATTCATAATTTTTGGTATCATGTCCATCTTGCCTCCTTCAGTTCCTTGCCCTCACATTTCACAAGATTGATCTCTTTGCCTCCACCAATCCATCTCAGTTTAATGTGACTGGCCGCCTGAGACAGGAGTCATGGTATCCCTGCCCTGTCTCATGTGTGGCAGCACATAAAATTGTCAGACGTCAGTCTTGGGGCATGTCTAAAATATAACCTATAAAGTGCTGATGTTGGACGTTAAACCAACTCAACAACAACAACCACCAATCCATTTTCCTAGACTGTCCCACATCTTTTCTCTCTGTCTACTCGTCGTTCTCTGTTTGTTCATCTTTCATGTTGTAAGGATGTGTTTTAAACTATGTCTGCAAATGATAATTATGGCCAATTAACTTTGCTTTCCAAGTCCTGTTTCTATAGAGGAGACTTAATTCTGTTCCTTCCTCTTTTATGACATAGTTTCAGTGTAAGAGATTTGAGTAAAGAGAAAGCTGAATGCCATTAGTTATGTCTTGTTATCAAAATTTCCTGTGCAAGATATTGTTAAAATTTCTACAATGTATTTGTTATTCACATGTTTTATAGTTATTTAGAGCTAGTGATTTTTTTGTTGTTTTTTTGTTTGTTTTTTTATTATAACGTAGAACCTATCTCTAACCACTGCTGACAACAACATAATGACAATATCTCTAGGCCTATATCAATTCTACAAATCCTAGTAGTGAGCTCTGTGGGGGAAAATCGAATAGATAACAAACTGTGCTTTTCCATTTATTGTTAGAAGTAAATAATCAATGTTTATTGATTTAATTCCATCCTGTTTTTTAATTTTCTCCCAGGGAATTGGCCTTCTTTTTCCCCAACCTGGTTATACCGACATACCAGAAGAAGAAGGAGAATATCCAGAGGACTCTAGCCCTTATCAGACCCCAGGCATTTGCAGAGAAGAAAGGTGAGAATTACAAGGACACCTGTGTGTTCTTTATAACCCTGGACTTTGGACTTCTTTGCAACTCCATGAATGGTATATAATTTCCATTAGTGTGGGCTACTGTATTAACCACAGGGTATAGAGTTAAAGATCAGAAGCACAAACAGCTTTTTGGAAGTGTACAAAAACATTCGTTTGCATTCGAGGCAAAAAGTGTAGGCTACAAGGTGTAATAATTATTGGTATTTTACGGAACAGGTGAAGCGTAGGTTTGCACAAATCCCAGGCACATTTTAGCCCTCTCAAGGGTTAAACCTGCATGTGGTCTTAGTTTTACCCAAGCACCCATATTTACTGTTCTATGATTAAAGCATTTTTTTTTTATCTGCTCCTAACTCCATAACCTGTGGAATTACCTGTCTTAACCCTACAAGTGTCGCTAGTATTTAGTGTGTGGTGTTGGGCTATATTTGGTAAATTATATAGGGGTCATAAATTGGACTAGGAGGCAGCAAATATTAGAATTTCCATGAGCACTAGCTAGAGAAAACACAGCTGCACAGTTGAACCGGAAACCGAAACCCATATTTAATATGAACCATAAAACGTATACATTTTCTGAAAGCTGAAAGGGTCTAGAAAATTTTGAAGCGGGTTTCGGTACCATACAATTGTTTTGTGACCTTGACCTTGGCCTTGAAATGCCAAGGTCAGATTTCTAGCCTGAAAAATATCTACTTTGTCATCAAATTACTTGGAAACCAACATGTTTAGCTAAAAAAGATAAGAATAAAAGTTGTAGAAAATTTATTCAGCTTTCAGAAAATGTATAGATCTAATAGCCTCACCCCAAGAGTAAACCAGCAGATTCATGCAACAGAACAAGTGAACATAAACGTCAAGTAGGTCCTAAGTTTTCTCTCTGACTATTGCCAACACAATAGAATATATGTAAAAAGCATGCAGAAGTAGATTGAGTACTTAGCTGGTTATCAACTGGATCTACATCTAGATCTACATCTTCATTTCTATCTACTTCTAACTCAACTGCTCTTGGAACTGAATCCCTAGGTCTAGATTTAAATCCTTCTCCTTCTTCTTCTTCTTCTTCTTCGTTCACTTAAGATCTAGATCTAGATCTAACTACTCGCTCCTCGCCTTCACTGCCACTACTAGATTATAGACTAGATCTAGGCTACTATCATCACTAACAATATCAAAATGATCATCAATCTAACCATCTAAGACTTCCATAACATGGTCTTTGAGTAAGTAATTTCCTTCCTGATGGACCTGCTTCTTGGTTATAAATTACTAGAGTTTGTGGCTTTCAAGAGAAAATCGAGTGTCAACATGTAAACAAAGTTTGAGCTGAAAACAGCTGTTGTCTGCATTCAAAACAACACTGGAAGGAAGTGGAACTCTCCTTTATCCCTACAAGAGTTGTTTCGATTTATTTGGCGGTGTACAGAAGCTTTAGTCAGCCATAAAATAAACCCTCTTTTACGGCCACCGATCATATCGCCCAAAACACCACAGCAGCAACTTTACGAGGCTTAAGACATCATAGGCACAGTATGGCCATTACTGTTTTGAAATGCTGGTAAAAAAACTTACTTTAACCCTAACTCTGTTTTTTTCTACAAACCTCCAGACGAGATCCTCGCAAAGATCAACGAAGCCGGTTTTAAGATTGCCATGTACAAAGAGATTGCGCTTACAAAGGAGCAGGCAGCAGACTTTTACAAGGAGCACCAGGAGTTTCCGTACTATGATCAGCTCGTGGAGACCATGTCCAGGTAAGGCTGTTTTTCTACTGACACGGGGAGTAACGATGATGTTTCCGAAAAAACATTTAAATATTCGAACTGTGCTATGATTTTGGCAAATAAATCATTTTTGTTCACTGTGATATAATTTAAAAAAAAATTGATTTATTGTATTCATTCTGCTCAAAATTGAACTCAGTTTTCTACTGTCATAAAGCGAAAATGTATCAACACATTGTTATTATGAAAGTTTAGGTAGTTCTCATTTTCACCTTTGCACAATTATATCACTTGTATTTGGAATGGCTCAATAAGTCCCACTTATGCCATGATCGTAGCACTGTTACAACATTTTTGGTGGAAAAAAAGAGAACACATAATGAATTCAACGTTTAATTCAAGTTTGTGCTTATCTGCTAGAACTGCTATTCTTTCTTTGTTTGCATTATGACATTCATACAGTCTCTTGAGACACACAATGTCCTTCATATTGGATTCATGCATACTATCCAAATACATTAAAGTCAAAGGTATATAAGCCATAAAAGCCTTCAATTAGTACAGCAATATGATGTGCAGGTTAGGCTGTTCTGTTGATATGGGGTGTATGTCTTTTCCCCGATCAATTATTATTATTATTATTATTATTATTATTAATATTGTTATTATTATTAT
>RQTK01000068.1:118475-138352 GCA_003991915.1 Elysia chlorotica | reverse complement strand
TACCGTCGTGTGTTCTCTACTGGTTGGGTCGGTGTCAGTATAATGTGAACGGCTGAGACATGGTATCCCCGCCCTGTCTCGTGTGTGGCAGCACATGAAATTGTCAGACGTCTATCTTGGGGCCCGTCCACAGTATAGCCTATTATAGTGCTGATGTTGGACGTTAAAACCAATTCAACTCAACTCAACTCAACCGTCGTGTTGTGCGTGTTAAAATACAAAGAATACTCCCACTTCCTGGAAAAACAATGCTTTTTCGTTTCCATAACAGTTTACTTTCAGTTTCATTCCTTTCACTTCCAAAACAGTTCAAGTTCACTTTCAGTTTCACTGATTCTGATCACCAGCTGTTCAGTTTCGACGTCGTGGACGAGCGCTTCGAAAAAAATTGTATTTTGCATCATTGAATAAATCACAGAAATGTATAGATCAAGATTTGTAGATCTAGAATCTAGTCTAGAGCTTGCCTATAGATCTAGAACTATAGATCAATAGCGTATAGATCTAAATGTAGGGGGGTCTAGATGGGATCCCAGATCTAATCTAGAATTTAGATTTAGGCTAGATCTAGATCTAGATCTAGATCTAGCAAAATTCTATATCTAGATTTCTAATCTTCGTAGACTTATCATATCTAAACGCCCAGGATACTCTTATTAATCTAGATTCTAGTCTGTGTATCAAGAACTAGATCTAGACCTATGGAGTTGGTGAGTACAAATCTTTGAAAGCATTATAAATAACATACCTTGTGTAGAATGCACAAACATGACGTAGCATACGTCTTGTCTCAAGAATTCTGATTCTTATATTGGTATGATGAGACATAAACTACGTCTTGTTTGTGCATTCTACCTCATCGAAATAGGTCTATTGAAATCTAGTCTATCTAAATGTTGAGAAAAGTCTAGGGCCTTTGCAAACACTTTGTTTTTACCCGGATTTAGAATATAAAAATGTACATGCACTGTTTTCCTTGGTGAGTGTTTTTTTAGTGGTGATTTTCATTGACAAGGATTATATTTTTATGGTTTCTCCAACTTGAAAAAAATAATCTATTAAACCTACAAATATAAAATTATGATCTCTCTTTGCCTCTGTCTGTCTCTGTGTGACTGCCTCTCTCCCTCAACGTCTGCATGTCTGTCTGTCTGTCTGTCTCTGTCTCTCTGTCACTTTATAGCTCTCTCTCTTTTTATTTCATTTTTACTTATCCATTTCCTACTCTCACTTCCATCCATTATTTGTGCTATATATACATTTTTAACATTGTTTACATTTATCTTTTTTTAAAAACATTTTCCACAGTTCAAAGAATGTCGTTTTACCCTGAGTGATGACATACCAAATCAAGAGAAGGCGTTAATGCATGCTCTGATATCGCTGGGATTTCAAATCAAATCTGTTTATCCACTTGTCATCGAGAAAGATTCTCTATCCACGGCTGACATCGAGGCACTGGTCAGGTTTTTGACAGAGCATAAAGAACGTCATGAGACTTTAAACCCTACTGCGACTGATGGCTTTTCAGTTTCAACACACTTGTCTAAAATGGAACCAAAAGTAAAAACGTCAAGCTCACAAGTTCCTACTGCTCAAGGCCTTCAACGAAGGGAAGTCGCTGTCTGTTACTCGAATGAAGCTGTTACAGCAAGTGGTGATGATGGTTGGGTTTTATCACAAACAGAAACTTTATTTGAGCCTAACAAAAGTGTGGAATTTGAATCAATTGAATCCATCAGATTTTTATATGAACCAAACACAGAATTGTCTAGCTCACCAGTTTCTACTGCTCAAGGCCTTCGACAGAGGGAAATGGCTGCCTGTAACTCAAACTCAGGTGAATATGTTACAGCAAATGAGGAGCTTGATATGGATGAGAAATCTGAAATACTGGAATCGATCAGATCTTTGTATGAACCAGACGAAAGTTCAAGATCCTCTGAACTTTTTGGACCTGTTAATCGGTGTGTAAATTTGTCAAAAGGAAAACCACCCAAAGTTACGCCCGGTGTATCCTTCTCTGATGCTGAAGTTTTCCAAAGTAGGAAAAGCGATGATTGTCACTCGGATGAAACTGCTTCATTAAAATTATCTGAATTTCTAAAATTAGCGCCAATGCCGATAATGGGCCAGGACGCTGAGAGCACTATTGAAAGTGAAAGTAAAACTTTTGAGTCTTTTGGTTTACCTTTACTTAATGTTGAAACTCTTCAAGGGACAGAAAGCACTTATGGCGATTCTGATACAGGGGCTGTGGTAAAAGATGCAGCTGTAGCTCACATACCAAAGGCTAATAATGTGTGTGAACATTATACAAATATGATAAGGGGCTTTGAAAATTTTAAACCAATTAAATCCGTGAACAATTCTGAGAAAAGAGGGAAAACTTCCAACCCTTTTTTTCTTAATCAAAACACTGAATTCCCCTGTTCTTTCTCTGATGAGGAGGCATCCGACTCAGAAACTCTTCACATGCCCCCCTCTTTACCTGATGCTAAAGAAGTCAACAGTGGAAGCCAGAGATTGAATAGCGAACCGGAAGACTCATCTTTAGAAGACATTGATGTTGATGGGTCTAGGAAAAATGCCATTGTTCTAAGCAAAACACAATCTCCGGAGGGGTGCCTTTCTCAAGCTATGATCAATGATCAAATTGTAGTTGAGCATTCTGCTAATGGTGTTGCAGACCTTTTTGAAACACCACCTGTGGACCATTTTAAATCTCCAAAGAGAGATCTTTTTGAAAATTCAGATGACGATCTTTCTGAAACCCCAGATGAAGATCTTTTTAAAATACCAGATGAAGACTTTGCCGGAACTCCGCTAAATGAAGAACCCCGTTTTTTACAAAATAATAAATCAGAGAATTCTACACCAGTCGTGCCTTCAGCTTCATTTCACGTGGAACAGCTCAATCTTGATGAAGTTAACTCATTGAGTGGTGATCAACAGACTTATGTTGGCAATTGTAGAAAACCTAAACTTGGAGCACAAAAATCCAAAATCAAAGTCGGTGCTAAAAAAAAAAGTTTATATATTTTTGGGTATTCTAGCCTTAAAATCAGCACAAAACCTACATTTGAGGGGAACCCTGATCTCGTTATTGTTGTCGGGGATCTATTTTCTGATTTTGAACAGAGAGAAAATCAGCAAATTAATACCAACTTTCCTCAAGTGCAACACTCTTTTGTGTTTCGTGGAGGGGTGCAATCTTTTCCCCTAGTACTTCAGCTTCTAATCCAAGATTACAATCAAGAAAATTTCAGCATGGCATTTACAACTCTGAAAGAGATCACAATATCCCTGGAGGAATTGTCGCTCGTACAGTCAGTGGTGTTCACAACTTCTGCACTTTATTCAAGTAAGTCCATTTATTTTGAACTTATTCGTTAAATGTTTCAACATTTTATAAAAGCAAATTACTCAAATTCTAGCCTAGCATTTATTCTATTTGAAGCATAATTGAAGTAGGCAAAGAAAAACAAAAAACCTTATTAATCATAAACTTGTTTTGATCCATCCATACAAACTATGTGGTGAAGAAGACGGAAATTCAATGCACTGGTGAATACTAGAAACAATTTGTATGCGATCTCAGTTAGTATGGACAAGCCATGTTTGCCTTTTTACTTAATACAGATTAATATACCAGCAGCTGCTCTACAGCTGTGGGGGAGGGGGGGGGGAACTGGCTCAAGTGGTAGAGCATCGGTGTCCAGATCTGGAGGTCCAAGGTTCGAATCTCACTATCAGCAAAAATGTATTTGTCCGATTATTTACTCCCAGGAGTTCCATGTCTCCTTGTTCTGTCTCGTGTGTGGCAGCACATGAAATTATTAGACGTCAGTCTTGGGGCCTTTCTGCAATATAGTCATTATAGTGCTCATGTGGGACGTTATTCCAACTCAACTTAACTGCAGCTCATTACTAATTTTATCGCTAAAATAAAGTGAAATACGTAAAACGTTAAATTTTAATTCTTGACAGAACTTTTCTCCAGCATCTTTATCAAAAGATTTGTCTAAATCATGCTAAAAACACTTAATTGTCAATATTATATAAAAAATAGTTTCACGATATGTGCCTTTTTTATTGTTGTTCCCTTTTTTCTTTAATTTTTGTAGATCACAAGCAATCTTTGAGACTTTTAACCTTTGTATGATTCACTATGTAGAATCCTAAAATAGCTTACTTAAAATAATAATAATGAAATCCAATAAACGCAGCTCATGACGCTTTTACTCCTTGTAGAACTCGAGGCATGTTTTTTTCAACATGGCCTTTGATTTTAACAATTGGTAGGGCTGGGTTTAGCTTGCAAAGCACTCTAGGTTTGAACCCCTCTGTAGCGGCTCATTTGTTGCCTTATGGTTGGGTCGGTATTAGTATAAAGTGACTGGCTAAGTCTAAGGTACCCCACTTTGTGATTCCACCCACCTTAGAGCTTTGTTGCTGATTTCATACATTAACCTTCTAATGTTTCTTGATTCAAGGCCTATTCTTTTTGTGCACAATTTTTTTTGTGAATTTTCAAATAAACAAAAGATAGAAGCTTAACTTTCATTTTTATCATTTTGAAATTTATGGTATGCAAATCAATACAAAAAGTTCCTAGCAAAAGAGCATATATCAATCTGGACACCATGTGTGCAGTGTGATGGGAGAGGGTTAATATTATAATAATCCAGCTATTTCGTTGCGTTTTACCAACAGGTGACTTCCAAGCTGGAGCGGCCCCTTCAGACGTTGATCAAGGACTCGTCGCAGCGTTCACTCAACATGTGTGCGAGTTCCTGGAAACATTCAAACCACACGCTGACAAAGTACGAGTCACCATAGCGACAGGACCTGCTGCTTTCCAGGCCGTGCAAAAAGAGATTGAGTCAAGTAAGCCAAGACGTGGAGTTATAGTCAGTAGGCATATATAGACTAGGGGTGGTACGTACGTAGATCCCAGCAAATTGAATCTGTCTGATTCCCACTATGCATGTATGATCCCAGCAAATTGAATCTGTCTGATTCCCACTATGCATGTATGATCCGTCGTTTAACTTAGACAGACTTAGGGTGATACGTACGTACAAGGGTTGTATAACTTAGACAGACTAGGGGTCGTACATACGTACGTACTAGGGTCGTTTAACTTAGACTCTGCAATTACGATCGTTTTTAATAGTATTTAATTTCTCTTAGTATGGGTTCTAAGCTTATAACAGTGTTTTAGTTATTATCCTAGTTGTAAGAAAAGTTCTGGGTGTGAATCATTGTTGTAAAAGAGAAAACTCTCTCCAGGTTTAATGCCAGTGTCTGAGTGGGGTCTTATGATCAGGCAAATTCAACTGTTGGATTTCTTTTCCTTTTTGGGGGTCATTATCATAAATAATAATGACCTACTGATATAGCTATCTTTGTACCTCCGCTGTGTATCTACAGGACAACACATAAATTGTATCAGACATTTGTTGTGAGATCTGTCTTCAATGTAGTCTAGTTTCTAGAGTATTGTCTATTTAATGTTTTCAACACGGAATCTTAAAACTAGGAATGCCGCTCAAAGCCAGAGAATAAACCTTAAACCATGCATTGTAAAATGAAAAAAAATTAAAATCTTTATTTATCTATTTTTTTTAATGTTACAGCACGGAATCTTAAAACTAGGAACGGCACTCAAAGCCAGAGGGACGAGTGCAGAGTCTGCTTCAATAAACGAATAAACCTGAAATCATGCATTGTGAAATGAAAAAAGTTAAATTCTTTTTTTTTTCTTTTTTAATGTTACAGCACAAAATTTCAAAACAAGGAACGCCACTCAAAGTGAGAAAGACTAGTGCACTCAAAGCCAGAGGGACGAGTGCAGAGTCTGCTTCAATGAACGAATACACCTTAAATCATGCATTGTGAATTGAAAAAAATTAAAGTCTTTATTAAAAAATTTTTTTTTAATGTTACAGCACAAAATTTCAAAACAAGGAACGTCACTCAAAGCCAGAGAAACAAATGCACTCAAAGTGCAGTCACGAATTAAACTTAAATCATGAATTGTGAAATGAAAAAAATTAGTCTTTATTTTTTAAATTTTTCCTAATGTTACAGCACGGAATCTTAAAACTAGAAACACCACTCAAAGCCAGAGAGACGAATCCACTCAAAGTACGAGGGAAGAGTTCGGAGTCTGTTTCAATAAACGAACAAACCTTAAATCATGCATTGTGAATTGAAAAAATTAAAATCTTTATTTATTTTTCTTTTTTTATGTTACAGCACGGAATCTTAAAACTAGGAACGCCACTCAAAGCCAGAGAGACGAGTGCACTCAAAGCCAGAGGGACGAGTGCGGAGTCTGCTTCAATAAACGAATAAACCTTAAATCATGCATTGTGAAATGAAAAAATTAAAATCTTTATTTATTTTCATTTATTTTTTTTATGTTACAGCACGGAATCTTAAAACTAGAAACACCACTCAAAGCCAAAGCGGGCAACAAGGGGTGAGCTTTGAACATAAATCCATATGCATATTTTTTTTCAATAGTTTGAGGACTTTGCCAGTGCTAATGTTGGTTGGTTGGTTGGTTGGTTGGGTTTTAACGTCCAACATCAGCAACTTATAGGCTATCTCGTGGACGGGCCCCAAGACGGACGTCTGACGATTTTATGTGCTGCCACACACGAGACAGGGTGGGGATACCATGACTCCTGTCCCAGTGCTAATGTAGTTTTATCCAAAAAGATTTAGTGCCCAGAATAACAATGATTGTTTTGATTCAGGTTCCTCACGTAATGAATTCAACTCAAATAAGTCAGAATATTTTTTTCATAGCCAAAAGCCAGTTTTTTGTTTTGATTAATGATTGTCCTGTTTCAAGTAGCTTTGATGATCCAAATTACAAAATAATTCCTAAAGATTTCTCTCATATCTTTTCGCATTTCACTAACATGTACATTGAAGCCCTGGGGGATGGTGGAAATTCATCACAACAAATTTCTGAACATTTTAATTTTAGCTTTCCTCGTCTTATTTTACCTCCAAAGCCCTAGGGGTAGGTAATCCATCGCAACAAATTTATGAAGATTTTAATTTTGGCTTTCATGGTCTTATTTTACCCCCCAAATCCAAGGGGTAGGTAATTCATCACAACAAATTTCTGAAGATTTCAATTTTAGCTTTCGCATCTCGTCTTATTTTACATCGAAGCCCTAGGGGATGGGGGTATTTCATCACAACAAATTTATGAAGATTTTAATTTTAGCTTTGATGGTCTTATTTTACCCCCCAAATCCAAGGGGTAGGTAATTCATCACAACAAATTTCTGAAGGATTTTAATTTTAGCTTTCGTCGTCTTATTTTACCTCCAAAGCCCTAGGGGTAGGTAATTCATCGCAACAAATTTATGAAGATTTTAATTTTGGCTTTCATCGTCTTATTTTACATCAAAAGCCCTGGGGGATGGGGTAATTCATCACAACAAATTTCTGAAGGATTTTAATTTTAGCTTTTGTCGTCTTATTTTACCTTCAAAGCCCTAGGGGATGGTCGTAATTCATCACAACAAATTTATTAAGGATTTTAATTTTGACTTCTGTCGTCTTATTTTACCCCCCAAACCCTATCGCCCATTGCAGGGAAGGTCCTACAACGGTACCGAGAAAGCAGCCTACCTCCCTGCCTCGGATAAGGGTACCAAAGTTCTGCGACTGCTGAGGGTAGCCTTTCTGCGAGGTCTAATCTTCTGTATCAAAGACACTCGTGCTGCTGGGAGGAGAGGTGACATAACATGGAGTGATATTCTTCACAAGACAAGCTTCGAAGAGAACAGGTTGGTTGAGTTTTCAAATTTCAAATCGGGATGTTTTGCAAGTGTTGCTTTTTGACAGTGTTAAGTTGTTGAGTTGGTTTAACGTCCAACATCAGCACTATATAGGCTATATTGTGGACGGGCCCCAAGACTGATGTCTGACAATTTTATGTGCTGCCACACACGAGACAGGGCGGGGATACCATGACTCCTGTCTCAGCCGATCACATTAAACTGACACCGACCCAACCAGAAGGGAGCGCAACCGCCAGGACTCGAACCCAGATCGTTTGCGTCAGAAGCCGATGTTCTACCCCAGGGCCACCTTGACAGTGAAGTTTTTTTTTTTTTCAAAATTCTATTCCCTTAATGAATACAGTAGCACCTAGCTGAGATTCAAACTGTAGACCTTATGTGAACCAGTTAAGAGATTTAGCGATTTGAGTTACAGGCATTCACATCAGTGGTCAGGGGGACGCGGTGGTCCAGGGGTAGAACATCGGCTTCCGATGCAAAAGGTCCCGAGTTCGAATCATGGTGGTTGCCTTCCCTACTGGTTGGGTCGGTGTCAGTATAATGTGACCGGCTGAGACAAGAGTCATGGTAATCCAGCCCTGTCTCATGTGTGGTAGCACATAAAATTGTCAGACGTCTGTCTTGAGGCCCGTCCACAATAAAGCCTATATAGTGCTGATGCTGGACGTTAAAACCAACTCAACATCAGTGGTCAGAATGCAATGCTGTTGTAATGTAGTTTGATGTATAATGTGTTCATAATCTAAGAGAGACAACCACTAATTACTATTTAGGTTATACAGTTTATATCAGTTACTTCCCCTTGTCTATCTACATGTGTTTGTACGAAGATGCCTACTGTTCACAAGTTGTTCCACTAGTAGACTAAATTCTTTTTATTATATCTAAGACTTGTGTCAAGTCTATGTCAAATCATGACAGCTCTGTAAAGAGATCATGTAGAGTTATTGATACGTTATATTGACACTAATCCAACCGGTAGGTAAAAATCTGATAGGTAGAGAGAGACTCGAACCTGCATTTCCAACAAGGCAAAGCTTATGCTCTATCCTCAGACCAACACGTCCTTGTGGAAGAAGTGCAAAGTCGCACATGTTTTTGTATGATCCCCAATTTACACCCCCATTCTGTCCCACTTTTTAGCCTTGTACAACTTTAATGTTAATTTTTGTGTTTATTCATAACACACTTTTACAAATTACAAAAAAAAAATGTTTATTGCTCATAATGAGATTTTCTTTGAATGGCATTATTATGAACGAGTAATAATATTGTATTGTTTTTATTTAATCTCATCTCTATCGGCAGCCCTTATGGTTATCCAGACCCTTTTTACCTGAACGATGTGACGAAAGTTCTCGCAGACAAAGGGGTGACGGAGGAAAGCATGACAGAACAAGAGCGCAGGGATTCCAGTAAAATATTCCGGAAACTTGAAATCTGTAATCTCTGATTCTTTAAAAAAAATGTTTGAGTAAATGTCGGTGTGAGTGTGCGTTTATGTATACTTGTGTGCACTTCTATATATATATATATATGATGTTCATTGTAAAATGTAATGCTGAAAACCATGCCAAATTTCGCTTGAGGATTAATAAAGCTATGTTATCTTAAAATCTGTAATCTGTGATTCTTTAAAAAATAACATATGTCAATATTATCACACAATGACTACCTTTGAGTAAATGTCGGTGTGAGTGCGTTTATGTATACTTGTGTGCACTTCTATATATATATATATATATTGATGTTCATTGTAAAATGTAATGCTGAAAACCATGCCAAATTTCCCTTGAGGATTAATAAAGTTATGGTATCGTATCGTATCGTATCGTATCCTAAACAGAGCTGCGTGCAGCTCAGAAATGTTATACTTATAGTACAGAACTTATTACTGTGACTTTTTTTTTACTATGTCTGTGATTTTGTAACATTTCAAATTTAAATATTAAGGTCTGAAAATTTATGAATGTATATTATTCATTTTTTTTTTATGTGTATATTATGTATAAAGCAAGAACATGTTTTATGTTTATAAGTCAGCATAAATACACATTGATTTCTTGTTTTGAAGAATGATATAAATGATTTTTTGTGATACAACCTAACGGGTTTGTATATTCAGATTTGGATTTTAGAAGTTTTTTGTTTGTTGTGATTTCATTGTGTTCAAGGACAACTGGCGGTAAAAGAAAATGTTTTGGAGCTTCAACTTTTAAATCTTGGCTACATAAATATGCAAAATATTCATTTCCAAGTTAAAACTATGCCATGATTGGAAAGTCCATAATGATTTAAATGAAAGCACACATTAAGATCTTCCACTGCTCTTTACTGTTTCACACATCACAAGCAATAGATGCTAATTAATATTAGTCAGGTTTTTATTATGTGTGCTTCATTCTCTGACGACCGACACATAACATCACATCCATATAAAATGGCAATATATTTAGCATATAGAAATCAGACACAGTAGGAGCAAATCGCCTTGTTAACTACTTGTGTACCTTGAGGACTAAAAAAATCCAAGCAGTTTTAAATTTCAAATTTAAGTTAGCCGTTGTAATTTATTGTAAACCCTTTTGAAAATGTATGTTTTTCTCAAATCCTCCTTTATCCATTTGACTATGTCAGGTTTTTATCATGTGTGCTTTATTCTCTGACGACAGACACACAAGGGTACAAACTTGCCATGTGATTTTAGTTTGTGTTTCATAAGTGCTGGTATTAACTCTTTTATTAAGTTGAAAATTTGGTGGGTTTTTTTTTAATGTCGTGTCATTTCTGCTGATTAAATATTCATATGAACTGCTTTATAGTGTCTCTTAACAATATTTAATGTATTATACATGTACAGAAGAGCAATATTTGTTATGAAGTATAAAACTTGTACATGTAATAATAATAATAGTAATAATAATAATAATAATAATAATAATAATAATAATAATAATAATAATAATAACACGATGGTAATAATGCTGGTGGATGATACTACTGATGACGCTCTATGTTTCTAGACAATATTTTAAGTCCAACCCAACCACCTCTCGGATAAAATCAATACATATCTATCCACTTTGCTGTAATGAGGAGAAAAAAAGCTGGGTTGAGAGTAAAACCGATGTTTAACCTATGGCCTGCTTGGTTTAAATATCGCGTTGGTTTCGGCCACATTTAAGTCTAGAGACACACACACACACACACACACTGTGTGTGTGAGAGCTGAAAGGAAAAGCTACAGCAACTGTAATACGTCTACACTGAACGTACATAACTGGGACATATAACCTCTCAGGTCTACCTTGAACGTATCTTCGTGGCGATTGATTGTGTTGTCACCTGTTAAATCACGTAGGATTGTCTCGCTCTAGATCATCTAGATGTGTAGCGTGATCGATAGTGACCTCCCATTAATACTATAATAGCGTGAATTTCAGCTCATTCAATAGAGTACCCACACAGCCTTTTTTCCTCTTTATTTGGAACACCTACTCTTTCTAGAAGGTTTTATGATATTGATTCGTTTTTGCCCAAATCTACATTTTTAGACTAGACTTCTCTCCTCATTTTTCAGCTCAATCTGTTTAAATCAGAAATGGAAAGAGTTTGCACGATTTAAAGATTATGCCCACGTAAACCCAAGACACCTAACCAAAAAATATCATCACATATTTTGTAGACTGTTCTGACCCCTGCTAAAAAGCCTTTACCAGATCAATGTTGGGCTTAGCTCAATTATGATAAATTACTTTTCCCCCTACTCTTCCTCCTTCTCCTCCAAATACTACTATTATTACTACTACTACTACTATGAGAGAGAGAAAGAGACACACACACACTGTGTGTGAGAGCTGAAAGGAAAAGCTACAGCAACTAAAATAGACCTACACCGAAGCGTACAGAACTGGGACATATAACCTCTGAGGTCTACACTGAAAGTACCTTCGTGGCGATTGATTGTTTTGTCACCTGTTAAATCGCGTAGGATTGTATCGCTCTAGATCATCTAGATCTAAATGTGTAGCGTGATCGATAGTAACCTCACATTAATACTATAATAGTGTGATTTTCAGCTCATTTAATAGAGTAACCACGCAGCCTTTTCCTTTTTATTTGAACAATGAATATATTATTTTACCCACAGAGATATGCGTGAAAAGTAAAAATTAGTGAACTTGAGTGTCAGTTTTGCTTCGTCGAATTTTGTTTTCGAATCTGTGAAATTTGAAGTTTGTTTGTTGTTTTTTATAGTTTTGATTAAAAATTTTGTGCGTTATTTCTAAAGATCAAAGAGTAGATAACTCTGTAATTAACCCAGGTTATCTTCCGATGACTTTTTTCATCAACAACAGCGGATCTCTTCTCCTCTTTTTTATTCATCAACATCACAACTGCCATTATGATGATGATGATGATGATGATGATGATGATGATGATATCATCATATCATCATCACCATCACCATCGCAATTCTTACTACAAATGTACTACCACCATCACCTCTTACACTACCACCACTAACACCTTATTAAAACTTTGTTTCCTGTAAAACACAATAGACACATTCAATTAAAAAGAAAAAAAAAACGACGAGTTAAAGTAAGCTGTTTAGAATTTAGACACACAATCTTTCATTACAAAAATTCGAAACAAAGTTGGAGCAACCTATGGTTGAAAATTGTTTTATTCAACGATAGTTTTAATCATCATACAGATCTCCGACACTCATCGCAAACTCATCATAAAACTACCTTACATCATACTTACACTATCACCAACCTTACTATACACATACCAGCATAAGAAAATAATGTTTATGTTATTCAATCGAAAAATTTAGAAGGCTACATTTAATAACAATATTAAAATAATTATATCATCTTTTTATTCGTGGAAATAAAACTTTAAAACACAGACAATGTTCGCATTATTTATAATAATTATGTGTAAATTCTAACAGAAATAACAAGAATACGTTCTCCTAGCATTCACACTTTAACTTATGAAAATGAAGCATGCCGATAAGAGAAAGCCCAGTATCTTTGGAAAAAAGTTTGATGAAATTTTCCCATCGCTATTTTGCCTGTCGAGTGAAGTTTGAATAGTATTTATTACTGTTCTCATTCGTAAATAATTGTCTAAAGGCAGTTAATGTAAAGAACATCATTACGAGAAATACAAACAAGACTTTGCGCCGACTCAACAACAACCGTACTGTATCTTGTGGTCGTGTTTTTATGTTTAGCATTTTTTTTATTCGTTGAATGGACAGCCAGAAGTAAACCGAGTATATTTTTTACATTATTATTTTTTTTTATAGATTTACTAAATCTAAATTTGTATTTGTATGCCTAGTTCAATTTTAGATAAAAAGCAATCACTAACTTCAAATTTGGTATAGTTTAATTACACAGTATTATAAATACTGACTTGAGCATTCTTCTTTTCAACATGAAATGCTAAAACACATTTTGTGAATTTTAGACCGCGCCATTTCGCTCTAAAACTTTGTGGCAACTCTCACTGAAATCGCTTTCAAAAATCAAAATTGCAAACCTCTTTTTCATTGTTAGAAGTTCGTGTGCTCAATATACTGAACGAACCAGTTTTTCAATTCAGCTTGCGCACATTATTATTATTTAGTATTGTGTTGCGTTGCATTGCGTTACTTTGCGGTTATTGTGAAAATTCAGCATTAGACTGTTGGTTTACATGTTGTGTATTGATCTTAAGATAGGCTTAGAAGTATTTAGCATATTATGCTGATAGTGATAGATTAAATGTTCCATATTCATCCAATCACAAGCTCAGCTATTCCTTATAGATTCAAGTACAAGCTTAGATGTCCCTTCATCATCCAACCATAAGAATAAAACTATATTCCCTAAACATTCATTCACAAGTGAAGGCATTCCGAGTTTATCAAAATGACAAGCTTAGATATAATGTACTATCTTATCCAATGAAAAGCACACAATTATAATCCGTATTCATTCAATCACGAGTTTAGAATTTATTATGTATTTTATCTAATCGCAACCCTTAGATAATCCGTTTCAATTAAGTTAAAAACTGTTGGATTTTTGTCCAATTAGCATATGATTACAGGTATAGGCCGACCCTTACATTTTGGTACTTTTTAGAATTCAATATTGGCACGATAAAATAATTATTTATTTGTTAACCAATTCCATTATCAATTAACTTATCAGCAGATTCAATGTAAGCTTCAAGAATGCATCAACTCTGACACGCGTTTATCTAAATTCTTTAAAATCGAAGCGGGTGGTTGGGGGAGGGGAGGGGCTGAAAAATTGAAGATGGAATCAGTTGTGTTCTTCATATCACAGGAAAGCATGCTCAAACTCAGTAAGTGGAAGTGTTCGGACCAAAGGCACTATGTAGAACGCTAGACCATTCATTTATTCAGAATAAAATGGACATCTAGAGTGGTAAGTACAAAGTTGCAACCCACTTAGACCCCTGACATAGGGAAGGTTTTTACTTAATTAAAACTATCCCAAGACCGCGGTATAAGTTTACTACAGCTTTGTACTTAATGCACCTGAGGATTGGTACTTGACTGATACATTATCTTTAGAGCCTAATCTAAATATGACATAAAATTAAATAATGAGATAAATTTATAAATACATTTATTTACATTAATCCAACTGTGAGTATGATTTCTTAGAGAGGCACTTTTTGTTCGAAGCCAAAAACAGAGGATGTAACATCAGCAAGAGAAAAAAATGAAGGAGCTCATGACAGAACGTATTCGCCAATTTGAGAAAAGCTGTGGAAATTGGCAAAGGTTATCTGCTTCTAATTTTTACTTGGCACGTTGTAGTAATCCAATAGAGCTGAAAATTAATTTAGCGAAGTTTTTGACTACATCAAGATTTTTTTTCCGATAAGGACCAAGACATCTAGTGGTTTAAATACCCTACAGAAGATTATGAAAAGATGCACAAAGATTTATCAAGGATTTTGTCATGGGATCCTTCAATGTAAACATAAAACTTATTTAAATGTTTTATAAAAGCAGCAGCATCAGTTACACAGTCGGCATTGTAGAAGAAATATAAATTTTATCAATATCTTAAGGCACTTAATGTAAGGAACATCATTACGAGAAATACAAACAAGACTCTGCGCCGCCCCAACCCCTGAACAATGAACACCAACAACAACGCCAGGAACGACACCATCATAGTCAACAACAAAAACAACAAATGCGACAACAATGAAAACATCGACAAATACAACAGTAGTGTAAACAAACATCAAATACCCCGAGGCCAAGTCACCGACGCAGACAAAAAACAACAACAAACGAAACAAACAAACCCACAGAGTCAAAATTAATTATACAATTGTATAAAACTACTAACGTCAATTATGAGAACATTCACTACTGTTTTGTTGGCTACATAGTTTGACCAATTTATAATCTTTAAGTAATATTGGGTTCAAGTAAATAGTATATTAATATATAGTCTATTATATTAAGCGAAAACCCATCAGTGATTATTTATCCATGGAGTCATTTCAATAAATTGGTATGTACCAAGGACACTCCATCGATCAACATAAGGCCTTACTGTTAAGCTAGCAGGATGAGATACCTCATGAATATGCCGTTTTGAAATTTAAATTAATCTTAAAATCTTAAAAAAAATATTTGTGAAGTAAAAAGAGCCATTGTATATACTATTCTATTGTCTTGGTGACCATTAATAATGCAAACATATTAACGACATCGGTATTTGTGAAACTATTATAAACGCAGCATCAATTAAACAGTTATAAAATACATAATTATTACATTTTCCAAAACTATTAATTTTTTTTTACAAACAGCAGCACCAGTCACACAGTGGGTATCGCGGTTTCGAACCCAAACAGCTGAAAGTCCATGGCGTACCGCTCTAGAATCTTGGCCATGAGCGGCTTGGGCAGCGCCTCGTAGTCCGTCTTGAGGTTCTTCAGCCTCTGCTGCCGTCCCGCCAAGGGGGTCAGTGGGAACTTCTTGAACTGCATCTTCAGTTCCTTGACAACCGTCGTCTCGTTGTAGTCGGGAAGGTTGTCAGGCAAGATGGCGCCCGCGCCCAGATATCCCACCTTCTGGAACACGTCCCACAGTCTGGGGAAAGATCATAATGGGAAGATCATGAAGAGAAGATCATAATGAGACGACCATAATCATAATGAGAAGATCATAATGAGAAGATCATAATGAGAAGATCATAATGAGAAGATCATAATAAGAAAATCATAATGAGAAAATCATAATGAGAAAATTAATCATAATGAGAAGATCACAATGAGAGATGAAATTATAAGATCATAATGAGAAGATCCTAATAAGAAGATCATACTGAGAAAATCATAATGAGAAGATCATAATTAGGAGATCATAAAGAGAAGATCATAGTGAGAAGATCATAGTGAGAAGATCATAATGAGAAGATCATAATGGGAAGATCTTAACGAGAAGATCATAATGAGAAAAGCACAATGAGAAGGTCATAAAGCGAATATTATAATGAGGAGATCATATTTAGAAAATCAATATTGAAAGATTGAAAGATCATAATGAGAAGATCATAATTAGAAGATCATAATGAGAAGATCATAATGAGAATATCATAATTAGAAGATCATAAAAACTAGAAGATCATAATGAAAAGATCATAGTTAGAAGATCACAATGAGAAGATCATAAAGAGAAGATCATTATTAGAAGATCATAATGAGAAGATCATAATAAGAAGATCATAATGAGATCATAATGAGAATATCATAATGAAAAAATCATAATGAGAAGATCATAATGAGAAGATCACAATTAGAAGATCATAATGAGAAGATCTTAACGAGAAGATCATAATGAGAAAAGCACAATGAGAAGATCATAATGAGAAGATCACAATGAGAAGACCATAATGGGTATATCACAATGAGAAGATCACAATGAGAAGATCATAATTTGAAGATCACACTGAGAAGATCATAATGAGAAAATCATAATTAGAAGATCATAATGAGAATATCATCATAAGAAGATCATAAAGAGAATATCAAAATAAGAAGATCATAATGAGAAAAGCATAATGAGAAGATAAAAAAGAGAAGATCACAATGAGAAGATCATAAATAGAAGATCATAATGAGAAAATCATAATGAGAAGATCACACTGAGAAGATCATAATTTGAAGATTACAATGAGAAGATCATAAAGAGAAGATCATAATGAGAAGATCATAAAGAGAAGATCACAATTAGAAGATCATAATGAGAAGATCACAATGAGATGATCATAATGAGAAGATCACAATGAGAAGATCATAAAGAGAAGATCATAATTAGAAGATCATAATGAGAAGATCACAATGAGATGATCATAATGAGAAGATCATAATGAGAAGATCATAATGGGGGAGTTTTGGTAGAGGAGCAAAAAAAAAGGGGGGGGGGGGGGGGGGGGGGGGGGGGGGGGGGTTATGATTAGATGGTGGGTTGATCGCGTTAGTAGATCTAATTAGAGCTAGTTCTTGATATTTCTTTTTGTAGTTTCTTTAGAATCTGCAAATTGAGGAATTAAAAACATTTTCACGAAGAGATACACAAACTCTTTCAAACGCTGTTGAAAACGCTCAAAGTACGTCTTTGTAAAATACTGTCTAGTTTTCCAAGGGTTTTTGTTTTTGTTCTTGTTATTTGTTTTGTTTTGCGTTTCATTGCTGCATGTAATGTAGACATACCTATTATAATCATAGTCTAGATCATATCGTTGGAAGTTGACTTTAAGAAATAAACGAACCCAAACAAAACCAACCAAACCCCCAACCAAACTCACTTTCCAGCGAGCTCTTTCTGCGTGAGGCACTTGTGGTAGAAGCTGTACCAGTTGATGCTGTGGATCTCGTAGTTGTAGATGACTGTGTCCATCATCTGGTTTTCTTCCCTGGACAGTTTCTCGTGCTCAGTAAAGATCCAGTCCAGTTTCACCTGGCGGGGTGAGAGAGGGGTGGGGTGGTATTGGATTAGAGAGAGGAATTGGAAATGTGAGTAGTAGTAGTAGTAGTAGTAGTAGTAGTAGTAGTAGTAGTAGTAGTAGCAGTGGTAGTAGTAGTAGTTGTAGTCGAGTTGGTTTAACGTCCAATATCAGCACTATATAGGCTATATTGTACCTGCTTTAGTATATACAAGGTATCCTTATTTATTGTGTGTACACAATAGCATAGTTAAAGTACGTGTTTGTATGTATACAGAGTACCATTCCTAGTTGTGTGTACACCATAGAGAACATAATTATTTGTACCTGATTAAGTGTGTACAGTGTGTCATCCCTCATTCTGTCTACACCCTAGAGAACATATTTGTACCTGCTTATGTGTGTACAAAGTGTCACCCCCCATCGCACCCACACAAGAACAGAACTAAAGTACCTGTTTTTATGTATATAGAGTACCAATTCTCAATGTGTGTACATTCTAGAGAATATAAGTAGACTACATGCTTAAGTGTGTACAATGTACCATCCCTCATAGTGTGTATAAGTACCTGCTTAAGTGTGTACAAGGTTTCATCCCTCATTGTACACAATAACAGAATTAAGGTACCTTATCATCTATACAAAATACCATTCCTCATTGTGTGCACATCCTAGAGAACATAAGTACCTGATTAAGTGTGTACAAGGTATTGTTCCTTATTGTGTGTAAACAGTAAGAGAATTAAAGTGTGTACAAGGTACCATCCCTCATTAGGTGTACATCCTAGAGAACACAAGTACCTGCTTAATGTGTACAATGTGTGTACATGTGTACAATGTGTGTGCACCCTAGAGAACATAAGTACCTGCTTAAGTGTGTACAAGGTGTCATCCCTCATCGTATCTACGTGGCCAATAACTGTGGGGTTGTACAGGCAGGGATTACAGAGCTCAGTCATGGGCGCCCAGTTCTCATTGTAGAGTGGGAGGGAGAACTCGACAAACTCTCTGTAAGGAGAAACAAGACAAAAAGGTAAAAACAGATTCTTTGTCATTATTGTTGCCGCCGTGCATTCAAAGTATTGTGTTTAGAAGCTTATATGCTAGATAGATAGATAGATAGATAGGTAGATAGGTAGGTAGGTAGGTAGGTAGGTAGATAGATAGATAGATAGATAGATAGATAGATAGATAGATAGATAGATAGATAGATAGATAGATAGATAGATAGATAGATAGATAGATAGAGTAGATAGATAGATAGATAGATAGATAGATAGATAGATAGATAGATAGATAGATACTGAGATAGATAGATTTTTCCCTCCAAAATCTAGCAAAATTATTTGTTGGATTAAGTCCCCTACTATTTGGGTCAGTGTCAGTATTATATAGCCTGAAATAGTACTGGATCGATCCACTATACAGTCTACTGGCTGATAGTTGAGTTAAATAACAATGAGTTTAAAGATCAAGAAGATGGTGTAGTACATGTATTTAGATCACCTACTTACCTAAATGTAATAGACTTGGGACACTTTTCCTCTGCGCCGACTGTCTTCATATGGACTCCCGCAGTCGTCCAGAAGTCGAGCAGGAAGAACTTCTCGATGTAACAGCTCCATAGACGCTCCAACGGATGACGCACGAACAGGATTTTTGTGGACAAGTCAGCTTCAGCCTTGTCAGCCTCAATACGGTAGTCCCGCCGCGGCAAGTTGAAATGGCTGGTGTACCGGATATCGTATTTGGAGATCTGGAACGGGGAGCGAATTCCCAGGTAGGCCAGCTCCGTTGGGGGTTTGTTCAGGAAGGAGAAAAGTTGCTCCCAATAGGTGCACCCTGCCTTCGGGATTTTACAGTAGGTCAAGTTGAAAGGCGGCAGGATGAATATTTCCGAGTCGACTTGGTTGGGGACTTTGAATTTTTCACACATGAATTTCGTGTGGTTGAGCCTTTTCGTCATTGTGTCTTCAACTTTGGCTAGGTCTGGCAACGGTGGCGGGCCGGGTGCAGCGGCGGGGGCGGGGGCGGG
>RQTK01000068.1:110720-117383 GCA_003991915.1 Elysia chlorotica | reverse complement strand
GAGCGGGGGCAGGAGGAGGGGCGGCGACTTCAAACGAGGGAACTTGCATCTGCAGAGCTTCCACCACGACAGGAGTCTCGTGATCTTCAAAAGGACCAATCGGGAGACGATGCAACGGCTCTTGTAACGAGGTGTCCACCTTTAGCTGTGGGGAATGAAGAAAAAAAGTCTTGCAGGGTCGTAGTACATAAACCTAGCTTATCCAAGATTGGATCTTTCTGTTTTATATTTATTTTGACTACTCGAGAATGTATATTTTACTTTGGATACTAAAACATTAACATTTTACTTCGAGCAATGGAGAATTTATATTTTACTTTGAATACTGGAGAATTTATATTTTCGCCCTACTTAGACTACTGGAGAATTTATGTTTTACTTTGACTACTGGAGAATTTATATTTTACTTTGCCTATTGGAGAATTTATATTCTTTGGATACTGGAGAATTTATATTTTACTTTGGATACTGGAGAATTTACATTTTACTTTGGATACTGGATAATTTTTACATTTTACTTTGAGTACTGGAGAATTTACATTTTACTTTGGATACTGGAGAATTTATATTTTACTTTGACTACTGGAGAATTTATATTTTACTTTGACTACTGGAGAATTTATATTTTACTTTGGATACTGGAGAATTTATATTTTACTTTGGATACTGGAGAATTTACATTTTACTTTGACTAATGGAGAATTTACATTTTTCTTTCACTACTGGAAAATTTACTTCGACTACTGGATAATTTCCAGTTTACTTTGACTACTGAAGAATTTACCTTTTACTTTTACTACTTGAGAATTAACTTCAACAGAATAAAACAAATATTAAGATAAATATCGGAGAGATTCTTAGAAGATTAAATTTTGTCGTCACTGACAATTAGTGAAGGGGTTAACAATGAAATGTTAATATAGATAACGGAGAAAGAATACAAGGAAAAATTCAAATTGGAATAATTTGTAGGTTGATGAATATCAACTAATCAATACATATGATTTCAAAGAACAAATCGCATTGTAACTGCTTCGATTTATGGGGCAGGAGGAGGGGCGGCGACTTCAAAGGAGGGAACTTGCATCTGCAGAGCTTCCACCACGACAGGAGTCTCGTGATCTTCAAAAGGCCCAATCGGGAGACGATGTAACGGCTCTTGTAACGAGGTGTCCACCTTTAGCTGTGGGGAAAGAAGAAAAAAAAGTCTTGCAGGGTGGCAGTACATAAATAAGCCTAGCTTATCCAATATTGGGCCTTTCTGTTTTACGTTGACTTCTAGAGAATTTATATTTTATATTTACTACTTGAGAATTAACTCCAACAGAATAAAAAATATAATAAGCAAAAATAGGAAAGATTCTTAAAAGATTAAATTTTGTCGTTCTTGACACTCAGAGTAGGGATTAACAATGAAATATAATAATTATAGATAACGGAAAAAGCTTACAAAGAAAAAGTTAAAATGGAACAGTTTGTAGGTTGATACATACCAACTAATTAATACATATGATTTCAAAGAAAAAATCCCATTGTAAATGTTTTGATTTAAATTTTTAACCCGCGCAAACACATACACTTCAGCATACGATTGGACTTTAAAAATGGCAAACGATTTTCTGAGAAAACTCACATTTTCTCTGGGAATATATATGACTTCAAAGAACAAATCAAATTGTAAATGTTTCGTTTTAAATTTTTACCCCCGCCCCTTCCCACACACACATAGACACACCAGGATATGATAAGACTTTACATTTTTAGAACTATTTTCTGGGAAACCTCACATCTTCTCTGGGAAAACAATTATAAACATACGATTTTAAAGAACGAATCCCGTTGTAAATGTTCCGATTAAAATTTTTACCCCCCCCCCACACACACACACATAGACACACCAGGATATGATTAGACTTTACATTTTTAGAACTATTTTCTGGGAAAACTCACATCTTCTCTGGGAATACATAATTATGATTTTAAAGAACGAATCCCACTGTACATGTTTTAGGGGGGTATACACACACACACACACATACACACAGACACATACACACCATATTCTCGGACTTAACCATTTCCAAACTATTTTCTGAGAAAACTCACATCTTCCCTGGATACCAGAGGCAACTTCCAGTCTGGATTTGAGTCTTGCTCGTAACCTGAAACACGGGAAGATAATGGAATAGAGGAGAATGATGTCAATAATGATGTCAATAGTCAACAACATTTTCTTTTTTAATTTGATGTAAGTAGCTTCCCCCCAAAAAAGAAAAAAAAAAAAAGATAATCTTAGGTTGGTGAAAATAAAAAAAAGTTAAATATTTTTCTACAAAACAATCAAGGGTTTAACGAAACGACCACATAACGTATACACGAAACAAACACACAACACAGAGAGAAAACATAGCATCAGGCCGAATTCTCATACACTTCAGAACGTTAAGGGTTAACCAAAATGGATGGACGATGCAGCAGGTTAGGCTATAACCAAAACGTTGATATAGGGCCAGAAGGTGTAGGGTTAAAGCTTACGGGACGCACAGTGCAATACAATCTATTAAAAAGAGTGATTTTTTCGTAAGGGCCTTATTAACCCTTTTGTGACACAAGGCTTAAGTGCTTTTATTGAATGCGTCACATTGATTTCGATATTAATAAACAATATTTAAAGCTGCTTAAACCGAGTTATAGAGACAGATCACTTAAATATGTAGAGTTTCATATTCGCACAATAAATGCGTTTGCTTGAAAGTGCAGCGTGATGACGTTCGATTTGTAAACAATGTAATCTTTATAAATAATATAAAAGTTAAAGAAAATTACTGAGGTAAGAGGGAAACAAAAGAGGCAGACTACAGCGTGTAAAGGGTTAAACAACCGGACACAAAGTCCAGCATGTGAAGAGTTAACAGATGGCCACAAAATACAAAGCAGGAAAAGTATTCAAGAAATGAATATACCACACAGAAGCCTACGGTTAAACAAAAAAACAAAACAAAACATTTCAGTTTATCAATGGTTAAACCAAAAATAAAAAATAAAAAAATCCAGTAGTTTTGGATTTAAAGAAATTTTGTCGCGAGCATGCTTTGATAGGGTTAAACTGGAGCAAAATAATTATAACCTAGCAGGTATGGGGTAAATCAAACGAACACAGAAAACATTTGTTGAGATAAAGAGTTAAATAGAATTGACTTAACGTGTTATTATATTCAAGCTTATAAACCAAAAATAGCACGGTATACAGAATAGTAAAGCAAAAACAACACAACTCGATAGGTCAAGGTTAAAATTAAACATAACTTTCCATATAGGACAAAGATAAATCCAAAGTTACTTACAACCTGACGGTTAAAGCTTTAAACCAATAAATCAATAAATGGACTCCCAGAGGGTTAAATCATGCAGAAACAATTAAAGCAAAAACAACACAACTCGATAGGTTAAAGTTAGAATTTAACGTAGCTTTTCAGCCTGGTAGCACAAAGATTAAACCAAATTTATTTCTAACCTGGCAGTTAAAGCTTTAAACCAATAAATCAATAAATGGACTCCCAGAGGGTTAAATCATGCAGAAACAAAGGGTTAAAATGGACAGTGTCCATACAACCTAGTAGTTTAAACTAAGCGGAAACATATTAACCCGATAGGTACGGATTTAAAAGAAATGATCGTACATCACGGCAGTAAAAGGTTTAACCCAAATTGAACACACGGTTATATTAGAGGTTAAAAAGCCTGGTAGGTAAACAGTTAAGGCACACAGGTGCCCAACTCGACAGTTAAAGGGTTAACAGCATAGTTTCATCACGTAAATGTAAGTAGTAAAATAGTCATTATTTTATTAAAGATAAAAAGCTGAAATTTTCAAATCTGTTATCTTTATTGGTTCACAAGATATGAATTTTTGAAAATCCCTAAAAAATGGCGCGGTTTCATAAGCATTTCTTGTCAAATACTGTTGAGTTAAACCAATGCAAAGCTTAAACGAACAATACATCATAAAATAGGTTAACCCTTAGATGCAAACTCACCGTCTCCAGCCGTTGTAGCGTAGATGATTATAGTGAGAAACAAGATGAGCGCGGCGTAGACGATCTTCTTGAGCGACCGCCATCGCCGGAGCATGTTTTTGATGTAGTCGAAGACCGCTCCAATGGGGCCATAAGGGGTGGCGATCCCCTTCCGGTCCGGCCCAGAGCGGAAGTTGTCGAACCTGTGAACGGAAGCGCTCATCGGAGCTCGGGAGAGCGATGCGAGCAGAGGCTGCCGTAGTTTTTCAATGGTTGCGGCTTGGTTGGTGAAGGAAATGATGTAAACTGGATACGTTGATAGATGTGTAGTTACAGATACAGAGTTTGTCAATGGAGGTGGTTTGGTTGGTGAGGGAAATGATGTAAACTGGATACGTTGGTAGATGTGAAGATAGAGATACAGTTTGTCAGTAGTGATTGGTTGGTGAGGGAAATGATGTAGACTGGATGCGTTGATAGATGTGTAGTTACAGATACACAGTTTGTCAGTAGTGATTGGTTGGTGTATATAGACTTTTACGACTTTGCTGGCTTATCTGATGCTCAGACACAAATACACACTTTGTCAATCGTAGCCGGTTGGTGGGTATTTAGATACACATCTATAAACAACGCTACTCCAAGATGCTCAGATACACATACGCGCTTTGTAAGTGGTGATGAACTGGTAAATACAGGTATGAATACACAGCGCTGTTGAAAGATGTCTGTATACAGATAATATACAATGCCGCCTATAGATTCTGGGTTACTTCGCAGTTTGTCAAAGTATTGGCGAATGGTGTAGTCCTTCACTTGGTTACAGATTTAGATACAGATACACAGTGGTTTTCTTTACTGGTTGGTGGGTTCTTTGATTCAGACACACAGGTAATCTGTCTTACTGAATGTCAATGGTGCCGTCTGGTGGATAGGCCTATTGGGATACAGGTATATTAATTAGCGGGTGCTGGAATTCAGATGCACAAATTCGCTTACCAGTACTTAAATGCCGATACAGAAGCACAGATAGTCACCCTTAATGTAAAACTATGTCAGTGCTGCCAACTGGTGGATTTTGTGATACATATAAAGATACACCAATTGGCGGTTGGTAAGATAAAGATACACAGCTGCACTAAGATAAAGATACACAGCTGACATACCAATTGGCGGTTGGTAAGATAAAGATACACAGCTGCACTAAGATAAAGATACACAGTGGCACTTATTGGTACTAAGATACAGATACAGATTCACACATTCTCTTTATTAATTTCTGTCAATGGTGGCGGTTGGTGGAAGTTAAGATACAGATACAGATACACCTATGCGACAATTGACAGTTGCTTAATTCATTGATACTTAGATACACAGGTACACAGATGCTTATGACTAATTGTCTCTTTTACTGTCTGTAAATGTGGTATAATACAGATACAATAATTTGCGTGTGTTTCAATCATTGATACTTAGATTCAAAGATACACACATGCAAAAGGAAAAAAAAGATATTATCTGCTTTCCTGTCTATAATTGTTTGTGATACAGCTACTCAAGTTAGGGCCTATGGGGAATACACAAGTTCTCTAATTAATTAGTACTAAGATATAGATACACTAGAGTGATTGTCTATGTGACTTTCTGTCAATGTGGTCAAACGGATTCTGTTGTACAGGATCAGATACACAATTCTGTTTTATAAAACCATGGACTGATTTTAACATTGGAAACGTTCCGTCAGCTTTCTATTTTAAATTCCGTTTTTATACTTTTATAATATAGCCTGCAAGGAATACTTTTGCATTTTATGATTATACAAATAACACAGCAAAAGGATACAAAAATTTCATAGTCAAAACTGTGTTTACAAATTAATAGTGTTGTATTTTCTCTTAAGTGTGGTTTTCTTAAATGTCTATCCCTGATGATTGCAGTTACATTTTTTTAAATAAACTAAGTTTTTCGTCTATGTTCCAGCGCTAAAGGAGTGTGGATGTATACAAACATATTTTTAATCTATTACTATTGCCAAGAACTATGAACGCTTTAAAAGTATAAAAAGATATTAATTTTTTTTCAAAGTTCCATAATCTTATGGACTAAGGTTCTATTCGCTCCCTATCAAACATACATTAACTTTGGGTTATCTCCCTTGCAACACAATATGTAAGAGAATTATCTGGTTTGCTGGTTTCTTAACTTCCAACGTCATCAACTCGGCAACGTCGCGAAAAAGTATACACAAAACTAAGTCTGGAGTCACAGAGAAACATGGACGGAATAGTAACTGTGGTCAAACGAATGATAGAATACAGGTTCAGACACCATTCTGCATTATAAAACCAATGATTGTTTTTAATTTGGAAAGTGCTCCGTCGGCTTTCTATATTAAATTCCGTTTTCATACACTTATACTATAGCCTGCAAGGAATACTTTTGCATTTTATAAACTAATAACAAAAAAATAAGAATAATTATAAAAGTTCTTAGCCAAAACAATGTTTAAATAGTGGTGTATATTTCTCTTAAGTGTGTTTTCTTAAAATTAATGTCCATCCCTAATCCTTGCAGTTGAAACGCAAAGCAACTTTCATATAAAACACTTTTTTAAATAAACTAAGCTTTTCGCCCATGTTCCAGCGCT
>RQTK01000068.1:82050-89550 GCA_003991915.1 Elysia chlorotica | reverse complement strand
TGTGGCAGCGCATAAAATTGTCAGAGTCCGTCTTGGGGCCCGTCCACAATATACCCTATATAGTGCTGCTGTTGGACGTTAAACCAACCCAACACAGTCCATCTGGTTGGACCACGATGACCCATCCAGTGGAGCGGTCGGTCAGCTTCATCTTGATGCCGGACAATGTCCAGCCCTTGCTCCAGGAAAGCCCTAGACCAGCTACGTCATGGTCACCTGGGTTCCGTCCAACTTGCGGACTTCACCTCAGAGCATCTATCAGCGCCCACAGGTAAGTTCTGATAATCGATTGTTGTTGTTGTTGTTGTTGTTGTTGTTGTTGTTGTTGTTGTTGTTGTTGTTGTTATTATTATTATTATTATTATTATTATTATTAGGAGAGAGGATATCTCCTAATTTAATGTCTTCTAGTTTCTCAAGGAAGATCTTATACGGTGATGTATCCCAAGTCTAGCGTCTGACAATTTTATACGCTGAAACATACGGGTCAGTGCGGTGATACCACAGGTTTCGAGTCTTTCGGTCCGCGGACTTCCCAGTTGAGTAACCAACGCTCAATCACTTGAGGCAGTTTGCAAGTTCGAACCAGAGCTTTTGTCTCATACGGTCCCATTATACTGACTCAGACCCATATTTTACTAGGGGCCGAAATTCAACAAATAACAAATTAATAGTTTTGCCTAATCGTGGAATCCAAACGGGGACTTCTTAAATAGAAGCCAAACGCTCCTCCATTTAAGCCATATTGCCCTTTTTGTTTGAGATAATTTCCCGCGTATATATTCCCCAATCCGAGGGGCCTGAAGTCGAATGTACAACGTTGTAATAAGGACGCATCTCATAATATAAAAGTAAGAAGGCTTAGAACGAATTGTAAGCTAACACGATATTGTACTTATTATTTGTAGCGACTCCGGCTTGTATCGATTTGACCAGCGCGCCATGGGATTTTAACCTTCGCGTTCAACTTGTTGGCTTTAGGGCTGGGTTAATCTAGAGTCGTAGGTACAATGTTGTGGTAAGCTTACAATTAGTCTTATTATATATAAATAAGGCTAACGTCGAGTTGTGAGCTACAACCAACTTGTACTTACGGCACGTAAACTCACCCATCTGTGACAATTGATATCCAGGCGTCAAAGAACTTATGAGACGGTTGGATTATAGTACGTAAAGTAACCAAGCAACCGTGACTAATCTCTATTGAAGCTCCGCCCACCGCTTAACAACTAAGGAAGATTTACCGCCTTAAGCGGCGACTTATGGTTAAAAATATACACTTATGGTTTACAGGCTATAATAATTGATTAAGCCCTTTGGTTTAGAGGCTATTAGTATTAATAAAGACATTTGGTTTAGAGGCTATAATCATTGCTTTAGCCCTCTGGTTTAGAGGCTATTTTAGTATAAACACATCTGGTGTAGAGGCTATAAGTTAAGTATTAACACCTTTGGTTTAGAGAGTATTAGTATTACCAAAACGGCATCAAAGGATTATGGGTTTAAAGCACTACATTGTATTGGCATACATTTGGGGCGGGCAACTAAATTTTAGACAAAATAGTAGAAGACTAGAAAAATGCGGTTACTATTACTGTGACGATACAAATTTAGTGTATAGGTATAATTTGTCACTTCAGTTTTATAATGGTCTATAATTATGTATATTACTTGTAAAATTCTTTAAATCTTTAGTATTTAAGAAATGATCTATATGATATTTTACAAATGAGGTGACACATTCAGGAAAGTGTAGAAATCCCAGCCTTAAAAGGTGCAAGAAAGAGTAAAAACAGAATGATGCGCTTTTTGCGTAGATTAGCAAATATTGTAGTAGCAGTTGCTATAAGTAACTAATTATGGGGAACCATCAAACCAATTACTGTTGTAAATTAGAAGTGTTTATTTACACGAGATCGATGTTTGGTTTGCGGTAAATACTTTTTTAAATCAGGATTTGTATGTGTGTGTGTTAGAGAGAGAGAGAGAGAGCGAGAAAGAGAGAGAGAGAGAGAGAGAGAGAGAGAAAGAGAGAGAGAGTTAGATAGAGAGAGAGAGCGAGAGAGAGAGAGAGAGAGAGAGAGAGTGTGTGTGTGTTATTTTTTTTTCATTTTATTTCTAAACTATTTCAGCACTCTTTTAAGTCATGAAGTCAGATAGATGTGTGATCGAGAAAGATAAATAGAGAGAGAGAGAGAGAGAGAGAGAGAGAGAGAGAGAGAGAGGCAGAGGCATACAGAGGAAATAGGGAGAGAACCACGGAGAGCGAGTAAGAAAAAGAGAGACCCTACAAAGTTTAATGAGACAGAAATAGACCGGAACAGAGATAGGGTCAGAATAGATAATTATAGAGATATACAGAGATGGAAAAGAAGGGAAGAGACCAGTCCTAGAGGGAGACAGAGAGAGAGATAGAGAGAGAGAGAGAGAGAGAGAGAGAGAGAGTAAATCGAGAGAGAACCTCAGAGAACCACAGAGAGCGAGACATAAAAAGAGAGACCCTACAAAGGTTAATGGGGCGATCCGTGTTAGGCTGATTAACCTGAGAAAAATTATTGACTTCGCCGCGTCTACTGCGATTTTTCTGCCCATAGAAGTTTATCAATCCGAGAGAGAAACGTGCCTAATGTTTACATGGCCCGAACATATAGAACTTCTTTTTTCTGTTCACCGTTCAATAATCTAGAGCCTCTTTATGTTTTTGAATAAGGCCCTGTTTTTATTTGTGTGTAAAACCGATCAATTTTAGATCATTATGATTTTTATATTTATTTTATTTTAGCTTTCGCTTTTGCATTGAGCCAATAGTGTAGATATGTACACAAACAAAACGTTCGTTTTTAACGATGTGATATGCTTTTTGTGTTCATTAAGAGCTAAACATAGTATGTTCTACACGAGGAAAATAAAAGCGCTTTGTTCGTGCTAAGTGAAGTGCGTCAAGAGAATTTAATAGGAAGCTTTAAATTTATTCATGACGCATAAAGTGCATTGAATCAAAAGCATGTAGACTAATTATTATCATTTTGTGACTGATAAAGATTCTGATTCAGTAATTTTATCTAATGCACTCCTTTCAAGTCCGAATATGCGTTCTCTTTCTATTAGTGGTGCAGTGTTGAAACTATAATCAAGTTTTTAAAGTTGTGCAGTTGTGTAGTTTTAATAAAAACATAATTATTTCTTACAATTAGCCAATAGCTTCTACTGGTAGGGTCGTTGTTACTTTAATGTGACCGGCTGAGACATAGGCCTATTAAGCCCTACTATCTGTGCTCTGTTATTTTGTGGTAGCATTTAAACTTGTCATACCGGTACATAAACCTTAGGACCCGTCTGCTGACCATGGTAATCAACTAACCAACCATTGAGTGTACAAGTTATATCAAATCAGGTCCCTTGTTGAGAGGCATACTGATGTTACTTCATAGAGTTAAAGTGTGCAGCTACAATACTTTGCCTCTACACCCATGCTGTGAAATATGAACCTGTATTGTTGCATCGAATAATTATAACCGCTAGAGCTTATCCATAGACGTCTAGAACACAGAAGGGTATTGCCTATCTCGTTACCTATTCTCTAGAGTCTAGATCTAACCATTTCAACTCTGTGGATCTACGACACATGTCATTTCAGCTTCCTATTCATAGGCGTCGAGAAACCAGAAGGATATTGCCTATCTGGTTACCTAGTCTATACAGTCTAGATCTAACCATTTCAACTCTGTGGATAATTCTGAGTATCTACCACTGTGATAGATCTATGTCATTTCAGCTTAGCCTGACCAAGTGTGTTCAAGTGTGTTGGTCTATCTCATATCTATGGTTAGGATGGTCCAGTCTAGACCTATAAATTATTAAAACGTGATATATGTAATAATATCGCTACTGCCACTGCAGCCTTGCTTTATGATAATGATAATTTTAGATATTAGGCCTTAACACTTAAAGCTAATAAGCTTACGTCATCGTATTGATAAGTATCTATATAACTGGCACAGCTAGGTTTGTGTGATAACAGTAGGCCTACCTACCACCTCTGTCACTGGTTTGTGGATTCGTTTTCACTTCAAGCATTGACAAAAGAACTGTTACAACATAATTAGAGTTAATAATTATTCTACCTCTGTCACCATACGCATTGAGTGTGTGTTTGTGTTATCGGAATTCGCTTCATCATACGCTAAAGAAATTGAAGTTTGATAGCAAGTGTTGTACTAAAAAAAGTAGATATTATAAATTAGTTTTTGGTACATTTTATCATTGTTGTGTGCGCACGAAATGTACTATATAAACTATGGACGTATTTGTGTTTCGTTATATTTTTTAATTAAAAACAGATGTAGGCTATTTGATTAGATTGTTCAATTTTCTCATGGATTGAAATGTTGGTGTATTCATCTAGTTTAGGCTTGGCGATTAGTGATAAAATGATACTATACTAAGGTTATGGTGCTTAATAAGTGTTTTCTAAACGGGTAAAGATTTCCAAAATCGGAACATTTTACTCATTTTCCAGTTTCAATAATCATAATGTATTACCATATAACTTGTTTTACGACTTAGAATTATTGAATAAAGAGCCGACCATTAAAAACTTACTATTGCTCTTAACCTCTATCGTCTTTCAATGTTTGTGATCTTCGCAATTCGTACATATTAACTACATTTGGTGAATCGAAGTTACATAATTATGTTTCTATCATCCTAAAAGTTGGTTTGTGGCCTTACAATATTGATTTGCACGGTATCTTACATTTGTTTTGTGACCTTACATTTGGTTTGTACCTTACATTTGGTCTGTGACATTTCAGTTGGCCTGTGACTTAATACCGCTGTTTTATGACCTTACAATTGGTTTGTACCTTACAGTTGGTTTGTGAACTTAGAGTTGGTTTGTCATTCCTACAGTTAGTTTTTCGTTATCCTTACAGTTGATTTATCAACCATAAATTTTGCTTGTCGTCCTTAAAACTCGCGTCAGTTGAACAGTTGGTTTATTACCAGACTAAAAAATAACAGTGGTGCCTCCAAGAGTTTTACCATGATGAGTTTAGGCTTTATTGAAGGGCCTAATCGATATCTGATAGGTTAGCCAATAATTATCAAGATAATTTGTATCACTTCACAACTGTTCGATCGTAACTGTTCTATCAGATCTATTTTTGCTTAGAACTTACTCGACCAAGGATATTCAAGTAGGCTGATTTTTTTTAGTAGACGTGGCTAATAAAGGGGTGTTGTATTAACGTTTTGTCCGTTAGTTACTTATATCAGACGGTTTAGATCTAGATGTTAGTTACTGTTATCGTATTTCAAGAAAGAGAAAATAAACTCAATATCAAGCATTTGCAAGTAGGCTAATCAATCGAAAGTACTAATCGAGATCGCGTTCCTTGAACGGAAATATCATGTCGTGAAACTTTGTTTCATGAGCATGGACGCATTCAGTCTACTGACAATAATCCGGCATCGGACGCAAAAAGGAGCAAAATAAGCTGCTAAGCAAAAAGTTTAAAATATTAGGAACAAAAATATTGCCCATTGATTTTGTTTTTCTTTGTAGAGCCAGAGAATATGCCATAAAGCAGTGTTTAATGAGTATGATCTCATTAGCACAGCATTCCAGAATCGTAAAGCAAATGAGCATACCCCATACAAAATATTTAGAGTGGTAGGCTAAGTAATTATGAGTTCTAAATCTGACATTACACTGAACTTAAAATAGACCTACATTCATGCAACATTTCGACAATAAGATGGGTGCTGTACTGAATCCTGTAGAGGTGAGCAAATAATGGAGTTTTTGTAATACCCGCTATGAATATTCTAGTTGAGTTGGTTTAACGTTCGACATTATCACTATGTAGGCTATATTGTGGACGGGCCCCAAGACTGACGTCTGGCAATTTTATGTGCTGCCACACACAAGACAGGGCGGGGATGTCATGACTTTTGTCTCAGCCGGTCACATTAAACTGACACTGATCCAACCAGTAGGGAGCGAAATCGCCAGGGCTTGAACCCAGAACGTTTGCATCGGAAGCCGATGTTCTGCCCCAGGGCCACCCCCCCCCCCTAATGGATACTTTAAAGACCTTATAAAAAGATATTGTATCAACGATTTTTTCCAAAATGTACTTATCACAAAAGGTATAACAAGTTATATTTTATGCCGATAGAGAAAGTAAATAGGCGTTTAAAACGCTGAACTTCACGCGACAGAAATAAAGAACGAAGCGACCTTTGCTAAACAAACAATGTTGGCAATGATAAGCTAAATTAATAATATTTTATTATCATAGCCTCACGCAGCCGAGAGTGGAATCTGTAGAGGATAAAAGACGCTTCCGATAACGTGGAAATATTTAATTAAATTGTTTTGTTTCCTTATGAAAGCTAAACGCTGTATTGAAGAATTGGAAAACCCATTCGTTTTGAAAGTCCTTTACGGTTCCTTAGTAACTGTTGTACAATGTTCTAATCTATTGCATTCGGTGATACTAATAGTATTTTTAAGAATGAGATGTATAGGACATTATACAATTGAGGCCAGGACTTCATGCCTTTAAAACCGTTTAAGTAAATGTTATGAATGGGATTGGTAAACGTAAATCGACGCAAATAGGCAGAAAGCAAAGAATAATATAAAGGGAGCTAACATAAGTCAATATGTGATATTACAGATCTAAAAGGTCTAAAACGATATTCCGTTGTGTAGGTCTACGCTTATTAATGGCGAATATTTCAGCAAACTTTATGAATTTACTTAAAGCAGCGTAATTATAGTGTATTCATGGAACGATTTCACAAAACCTTTTTCGATTTGTTTGGGTTTTTCCTCCAAAGGCCGTATAATTATAATCTTTTGATTGTGCTAAAGTATCATTGAACAGAGTGGTTTCGCACAAGTGTACTGTGAAGCACAAGAAATAGGAGGTACATGTATCCTATTTTTTCTATGACAGAGTTCGTGTGGTGACTAAAATCTTCGCAGAAAGGCTATCTTATACTTTTATATTAAAGGCTGCATGTTATAGTTTTGCTATGTCAAAGGTTGTGATGAGTTTGAGAACCTCTGTGTAGGTTTGTCGCTATGTTCGGCCATTCATATAATTGTTTTAACAAGTGCACCGTAATAGTTGATTTCGGGATCTCAGAACAGCGTTTTGTAGTTCAAACTTATAGTTGCACACTGTTCCAGTTGTTATATACCATTTTTTTAAACTAGTCCCTCGTGTTATATATTTGCTGTGTAGGCCTATGCCTATTTTATCTCGTCATACATGGATATTTCATTGAGTCACAACGTTGGTAGAGTGAAAACAGAATACATTATACCATGTGGATTTTCAAATTGTTGGTAAAAAAGCGGTGGATGTCTAACAAGAGTAAGGTTTTTCAGTTTTCAATAATGCAAATATTATTTTATTATGTAACGAACGCACTGGAACTGTGTAGCAGCATATAATATATTGTCAGACCTTAAATATGGGACTC
>RQTK01000068.1:69550-77050 GCA_003991915.1 Elysia chlorotica | reverse complement strand
CTATATAGGCTATATTGTGGACGGGCCCCAAGACGGACGTCCGACAATTGTATGTGCTGCCACACACGAGACAGGGCGGGGATACCATGACTCCTGTCTCAGCCGATCACATTAAACTGACACCGACCAAACCAGTAGGGAGCGAAATCGCCAGGGCTCGAACCTGGACCTTTTGCGTCGGAGGCCGATGTTCTACACCAGGACCACTATAAGTGTAGAGTAGTTACACCTAGCAACACTCAGAATTTAATTTTTGTATGTGTTTGAGTGGACTTTTACGTTATAGAGGAGATGTGAGAATCTGTTATTCTGTACGAATTTATTTTTAAATTAATCCAGTGCTCCATAAACTGCAGTCAGACGGGGAAAATGTGCGGTGAAAGCGATTTCCACTAGACCTTTGTCTGCTTGATTAAAGTGTCTTGTGATTCCATAAACTAGTGATGGCTTTTCTACGAATTTCGCCGTGAAGGAGAATCTTTCTTGGAAATTCAATACGAAGATGTTAAACTAGAAGACAACTTCGCTTTTTTTTTATCAAAGATCTTCACTTACAAGTGAAAGCACCGAAGTGGTGTAGTACATAGTGGTATAAACCAAGCTCACTTTGAATGGCAAGGCGATTCGGTGCCGCTGCATCTACAAGTCGAAAGTTGTAATCCCATAAAGCGCAAACCCTTGTTCGGACATTTTCACTAAAAGCCTATTTTTAAGCGCCGTGGAAAAATACAAAAAATCTTGATGAACTTGTAATGTAAACATTGGTAGATTATTATTTTTGGTTAATGCGCTGGACTCACGAGCAAAAGGTCCGAGGTCCTAGGTTCAAATCTCATTTGTATTTCTTTTGTATCAGTCTATAATATACTTTTCCCGAAAACATGGGGGACTTAGGATTAGCATGTGATTTTTTAGACGAGTAAAACATGCCTTTAAATGGTTTCTGTCTCTCTGGTGGGGGTGATGTAAATTCGGTTTCTAAGTCATTCTGAAACTCTTCTGAGCTGACATTTAATTCTTTGTGAGTTGAGTAAAGTGGTTGCTCAATAGACTAAGATCTGACAAATGTGTGTGCTGTTACATTTTGTGGAGGAAAGAATAACATTATAATCTTAACACAGCCAGTTAATGCGTGGCTCTTTTAATCTTTAACTTTGTGGCATAAGTTATAATCGGAATTGGATACAAAGGAACAGTGTAATAAAGGTAAATCAATGTTTCTTCCTAAACTAGAAATCATTTATTGTATTTTTTACGAGTCAGAAAATGTCATTGTGAATACGTTTCTATTTTTATATAATATCTTTTCTATTTGCATTAAAGTCTGTAAACTTTTTTTTTCACCTACGTTTGCTCTAAAAAGGGGAAGAGTAAAAACAAAAACAAAAAAAAACAATCAAACAACAACTAAACGAAACTAACGGCTTTTTAAAAGTTTTATAGAGCTCATTTATTTCAAAGTTAAATCGTTGTTTTTATAGAAACATGTTTAAATATTTTGATAAATTAGTAGATAAAAATAAATACATAAACAATTGAACACAGTGCACATACTTATTTACATAATATACATTAATAACAACAAACCATACCAAAGAATTAACCCCATTCGTAAAGTTAAATAGCCTTAAATCGTGTTGTTTTGTTTGCTTTTGTTTTTGTTTTGTTTCTTTATTACTGATTGGGATCAATAAAAACTTGTCCTAAATCTCCGAGTTTCCCTTTCTATAGTATCCGCACAACTTGATCGATTCGCACTGCCTTGACAATTCTACACCGCACCAATGTCGAGGTGCAAAAAACAACAACAACAACAAAACAATTTAAATTAGAAAAGTAATAATGCAACTGCGGATACATGAATTATACATCGGACTATGCTGCGACGTTGAGATTAAAATGATTATGTACATAGACCTTTCCATAGGAAGTGAAATACTACAATATACACTGCACATTGTATGTGTCTTTATTTATAAATTTTATAAATCGTAAAGTCGTTGCTATTTTTATCAATTTTTTGAAGCCGTACAGTTTTTAACGATTTGTTTCATTTTATCGTTGAAATGGCTTTCTGTTGATATCAAATCAGGTTATGTGTTCTACAAGATTTGATGTTTATTCAATTTAGTTTTTTTTTTTTTTTAATTATTGTCAGTAAGGTTATACAATTTTATTACATCAAAATAATATTTAATTTGTCATCAGTGAAATGTTTTTCTAGAAGAGGCTGCTTCTTTATTCAAAGATTACATGTAATATTTTTTCTAGTTAACTGGCTCAAGTGATAGAGCGTTGGCCTGCCAATCGAGAGTTTGCAGGTTCGAAACTAACGCTCTGTTAAAATAATGTATCGTTCGGATTGATCGGTAGGCTACATATATATCCTCTATGTATATAATTATTTATAAATACAGCTAGAGGATATATTGTGGTCGGGCCTCAATTTATGTATGTAGAAATAGAGGATATTTTGTGGTCGGGCCTCAATTTATGTATGTAGAAATAGAGGATATTTTGTGGTCGGGCCTCAATTTATGTATGTATAAATAGAGGATATATTGTTGTCGGGCCTCAAGACTAACGTCTGGCAATTTTATGTCTTTGGACTTTAAGCAAAGCCAACTCAACTTTACCCAACTTTCTTTACCCTCGCCAGACTGATGGGTCGACCTGGACTGGACGCCAAACGGCCAAAGGCCGCCCCTCTGTGGGGGGTATCTCGGGGTGGCGGGAGGGACTCTGGCCGGGATTCGGCGATGGACGTTGGTCAGACGGAGTACATCTCTCGCTTGACCGCCCTCAGGGACTCGCTCATTGACCAGGAGCAGGTAGGTAACTCGTCACCTGATTTTAAGTATCTCTCCGTCTTTCTCTTCCCGAGTCTCTGGATCATGTCTTCTTTCTATCTCCGTATTTCTCTTTCCGTGTCTTTCGTCATGTCTCCTTTCTTTTTCCGCCTTTCTCTTTCCGTCTCTCTCGTTCATATCTCCTTTGTCTCTGCGCTTCTTTCTGTCTTCTTTATGTCTTTAAATCCCCTCTCTGTCTGTCTGTCTGTCCGTAAAAACCTTAGTGTACTCGACGTAATGGAAGTCCTTAAACAATTGAACTTATAATCCTTCATTGTCTTTTTACAAAATTGATGGAGTATATTATGGAGTTCAGGCAGCAGATTGCAAGCGAACACATCTTCCATTGACAGGCTAAATGTAGAAGTGTAGCTAGAAGATACTCCTGCTTCCAGATTTAAAAAAGTAAAACCAGAGAGTGTCAAATAGTGAGAGGTTTCACGGGGAGGATTCTGCGTAGCAGCAAATAAAATTGTCAGACGTCTGTCTTGGGGTCCGTCCACAATATAGTCTATATAGTGCTGACAACTGCTCCTTTACTTGATAAGTTATTATCAGTTTAATGTGACCGACAAAGTCTCGGTAACTCCAATCTTGGGTACCGTCGCCGAATAGGATATTTTCTTGGGGAGGACTTTAAACCTGGATAGACGTAACTAAATGGGCTGGTTTCTAACACACAATTAATTTCAACCGTGAATTTGATAGGTAAAAATGGTAAAAAATATAAGGTCTACACACCATCGCCTTGAGTTTGTCAGAGCTGGGATCCTATGCAGGTTCTAGTTTTATAACTGTTCAGATTGTCTTTAATGTCTATTTTGTTAATGGTTTCCATCTGTTTTTCATTCCGGTTATTTTCTACACATTTCAACTCTCTTTCTTACATATTTTGTCTTCATTTTTTTTCATCCGAATGCAGATGTATCTGGCCCAAGCGCTAGACAGACTCCGTATTCACTCTCTGAGTAACAAAAGCAGTTCCTTCCGACTGCGCATGCACGGGGACGATGGCCGGAAGACAACGTCACCTACTGGACATGCGCAGACCCCTCGGACCACCATGATGACGACGGTTGAGAAGATCCGGCAGATGCGACCGAAGCGCCACCCTCCGGTGATCTTTCCGTTGCAGGGGCGACAACTGCTTGACCGGCAGTCCCAGGCAGATCGGGAATCTCCACTAGCCAGCGACGCCCAGCAGAGCCAGGCGGGAAGCTTCAGCACCAGCAGATCTGCACCGGACAAGGCAGGGGGCGTTACTAGCAGGTCTGGGAGAGATGCTGACGTCACGGCGAGATCTCTGCCTTCCAAGGTTAGTAATAACTCCTAGGACCAATCTTGTAACATAATTATGGAGATCGATCCTTTTCCAAAACTGGCCCTACTGTTCGTAACTCTTTACATCTTTCAATTAGATCAATCTCTAGCGAGTCCCTTTTTAGAAAACATTTACAAACATTTCTTTTAAAAAAAATATCTGTCTAACCAGTACAATTACCCAATTCCACCATGATCGCAGTAGGTATTGTGTTGTTTTTTTGTTTTTGTTTTTTTGTTGTTGTTTTTTTATGCTGCTCTTTTATCTTCAAAAATTTTAAGCGCTTTGATGCATCCAATTATTATTATTATTATTATTATTATTATTATTAATATTATTATTATTATTATTAAAAGCTATGCAACCTCACGACTATTAAGAATGATGTAATCATGTCTCTTAGGCTTTGAGTTTTGAGATGGCTCATTGGCTCTGCTAGTCTAGGATAGAGCTAGGATTGGACGACGGTGTAAGGTTTATACATGTAATTTCTGATTGGTGGGTTCCCTAAAAGATCTTATAGACGGATGACACAGAAGCAGAGTAACTGATATAAAACAGACAGCAGCAATAATATAACAAAGTGGGTGTCTATGCTCGTCAAATGGTAGTAATGCCTATTTCTACGTCTACTAACAAAGGATTTATAATGAGAAATTTTGACAGGTTTATTTCGAAACTTTCCTGCAAAATCCAAAGGTATGGTGATAATTTTTCATTGTCAAAATAGACAGGTTAAAAGTTGTTTTTTAGTGTCGAACTAGATAGTTTGAAAGTCTTTTTCATTATCGAAATGTAATGTGTTTCCATTGTCAAAATAGGCCGTTTAAGAGATTTTGTTAATTGTAAAAAAAAACAAGTTTCATACATTTTTCTTTATCGAAATAGGTATTTCAAATGTCATAACTGCAACGTTTAACACGCCCAAACGCACACACACACACACACAATTCTCAACATTACTACATTATTACCACCACCGCTGCCACTTCAAATGATAAAACTAACGCCTGTATAATTATCTGTGTGTTGCCAGGTAGACGAGACGGTGCGGACAAACCTACAGAGATTACTCAAGCCCAGCTCCTCCATCCCAAACATCGGGCGCAAGGCCATCAGAACAGGTCAGGGACTGGAACCCAAGACTAGGGGGTTGCTTAATAACAGCAGCAGCAACAGCAGCAGCAGTCGCTTCATCACTAGGCCCAGAGTGATGGTACCGAGACGACCACCATCTTTGGTCAGCCCCGACACCATCATCGATGCGGTGACGAACTACAACAACCACATGTACTCGCTGGGTCAACATTGTGGAAGTAGCAGTGGTAGTAACAGCAACAGCAACATACACAACAACAACAGCAGCAACAACAACAACAGCAGCAGCAGCAACATACATAGCAATAATAACTACTACAGGATGGATGGTGGAATTCACGATGAAATGGGTAGTGAGGGTTGTTCGTTGATCAACGGAGCCGTGAGTGAGGTCTACCACGCCAATAGCGGCAGCAACAACATCTACAATAAAAACAACTGCAACAATAACCCATCCGCCCCAGACGCTTTTCAAAATTCATCCAACCCTAATTCACCCATCTACCCTTCTCATAGCAACACTGACAAAAACAACAACAACAGCAACAACAACAACAACAACAACAACAACATTATTGTTATACCCGGTGCTGATGGCGAATACGTGTACGATCAAAGTCAACTCGCTACTGACTTAGACTCTAATGTCAAGGTCGATGCCCAAAGAAGAACGGACAAAAGAGTTCCGAGTACTGCTCAGAACACAAGCTCTGTACCCGCAGTGAGAAAACTGTACCGGGATATCCCAGGTCGAACTCACCGCAGTAACAACAGCAGCGTCAGTGCTAGTCGGAGCGAATCCCAAGTCGGATCATCCACGGTTAGTAGCGGTTACAACACGGCCATAAACCACAGAAGCAGTATCGACATATACCTGCCGAGTAGTCACCCTTTCGGAACCCCATTCGCTAGGAACAGCGGTATTTTCAGCCGGGAAAATACCACGGGCAGTGAGGGAGGTTTTACTCGGATAAACACTCACAACCCGTCTGTAGAACCGATTCACCCGGAGACTCGGTTCCCGACAATCAGCAGGCAGGATCGAGTCGATTCTGTTCCGGGACTTGTTACCGTCGACGGTTCCGGTTCCGGTTCCAGGAGCCGAAGCAACAGCAACGGAGATATCGGTTTGTCCTCTAGGACCCAGAAGACGTCATCGCTACCAAACGTGAGGTCTCGGTACCTGACGTCACGGCAACGTTCAAACAGCGGGAGCGGCAGTGTGGGTTTTCCCGATGACTCGAGTACAGCCAGGTCGTGGACCAGAGTGAGCCATAGCCAGGGAGGGAGGCGTGAGAGGTCATGGAGGAAGAGGGAGGAGGAGGAGGAGGAGTACGAAATGGTAGATGATAATCAGGACGTGGGAGCAGGCGGCATTCTTAACTCCCACCACAGACGCCATATCGTAATCGACATGCCGAGTATTATTTTAAACGCGGCGAGTCCGGACGTGGGAATCGATACCGCCACCGCCACCGCCACGCCTCTTCCTGCTTCGCGGAGAGATATGACACAGCAGAGTAGCCAAGGTCAAGGTCAAGGCCAAGGTAAAATCTCCACGCCCCACAGCCGGGGCTTAGGAGGTCAAAGTTCGATGCCTGGCGAGGCACAAACACTAACGCCTGCCGTCATAGGGCCCCCGTCGGGTCAAGCGTCGGCTGTTCCTTCCGTCCCGAGTCTGTCTCGGGCTGTGAAGCAGCAGGAACTCAGACACAGGGAACTGCAGAACCTTCTGGAAGATGTCAGGGAACTCAACGTCCGCTCTGAGGTGCTCACTTCGCAGTCAGAAGGCGGGGGAGGTTAGACGAATTTAATAGGAGTGGGGGTTAAGGGAGGGGTGAAGGGGTTGTTTTTTGGTTTATCTGTTTTGGGATTTTTATGAAGGGAGTGCGTTTTTTTTGTTTGTTTTTGTTGTTGTTTATTTGTTTTTGTGGGGTTTTTTTTTGGTAAAGGGGGGGGGGGGCAATATGGAGGCGGAGTATTTATTGGGGTTTTTGTTGTTGTTTATTTTTATTTTTCGGAGGGGTTTAGAGGCAGACGGCAAATCAAATATAGGACCGCCTTATTTTGAAATTAACGTTACGGAGGGTTTCAAGATGAAGCAGCGGAGAAACTTGTATTATTTCAGACGTCACAATTAACAAAAAAAAAACCTAACGTGCTCTATGTAGCTTTTTTTTTTCTTTTCAAGAAGTCGAAGATTATTCTATTCTACATGTAAATATCTAGATA
>RQTK01000068.1:0-11394 GCA_003991915.1 Elysia chlorotica | reverse complement strand
GATATAATCGTTACTTACCGTATCTTGGCATATTGTAGGATTTTTCAAGCAGATATAATCATTACTTAATGTCATATCTTATGACATGTTTAACCGTATCTTGGCATATTGTAGGATCTTTTAAGCAGATATAATCGTTACTTACCGTATCTTGGCATATTGTAGGATTTTTCAAGCAGATATAATCATTACTTAATGTCATATCTTATGACATGTTTAACCGTATCTTGGCATATTGTTTAACAGTTATGTACCGTACCATAGATATAATCTTTACTTAACATCGTATCTCATGACATGTTTAACCGTACCGTACCACTTCATAATGTCATATGTGATGACATGTTTAACCGTACAGTACCACTTCATAATGTCATCTCATGACATGTTTAAGCCGTACCATGTTGCAGAGGTTACTGTGAACCGTGCAGTCCACCGTGCCATAGATATAATCTTTACTTAATGTCAATGTCACATCTCGTGACATGTTTGACCGTATCTTGGAATATTGTAGGATTTTTAATGCAGAGATAATCATTCCTTAATGTCATATCTCGTGACATGTTAAACCGTACCAAACCGTACCATGTTGCAGAGGTTACTGTGGACAGGATTTTTCAAGCATATAATTTATAATCGTTACTTAATGTCATATCTCATGACATGTTAAACCGTACCATGTTGCAGAGGTTACTGTGTACCGTGCAGTCCACCGTGCCATAGATATAATCGTTACTTAATGTCATAAGTCATGACATGTTAAAGACGTACCATGTTGCAGAGGTTGCTGTGAACCGTGCAGTCCACCGTGCCGAAGTTGACCTTGGAGCCGTAGTGTTTAGACGCCTTTTTAAACTCCGGGAGCAGACGCATGCAGGGTGGGCACCACTGTGGGTGGAAGGCGGAAAGAAAAAAAAAAAATTAAAACTTATTTTAATAGGATCAGTGATGCCAATTGGACCAAGTTGTTGTTGAGTTGGTTTAACGTCGAACGTCAGCACTATATAGGCTATATTGTGGACGGACAACAAGATTAACGTCTGACAATTTTATGTGCTGCAACACACGAGACAGGCCGGGGATACCATGACTCCTGTCTCAGTCGGTCACATTATACTGACATCGACCCAACCAGTAGGGAGCGCAATGACCAGGACTCGAATCCCGACCTTTTGCGTCGGAGGCCGATGTTCTACCCCAGGACCACCGCACACCCCGGCAATTGGACCAAAGTTTCTTGCTGAACTTTTTCAATGAAACCCTTTCATGACGCGGCACTAGACAGTCTTGCGTTGATCAGCACATCACTAGCACTTGTTGGCACGTTAGGGTCAAACTTTACCAATTTTTTCCCTTAGAAATGAAAGTGGTCAAAGGGAAGTTATCTTGTAATATGTTACTATAACTATCATTCTTTCTTTAGTTACCACATCACTGGGGAATCATATTGTTTCAATGAACACGTTCTGAGGGAAAAAGCGTGCTAGCGCACAAGTTCTTGGGCTTAAAACTTAAGTGACAAATGGCTAAGGGGCGCAGGGGGCTGGGATAGTAATGATTTAAGAGTTAAGGCATTCTCAAGTAATTCCTGATTCTCCTTTCATACTTTAACATTCAACTTTCTTTCCCACAGTTGTATCTCCCAAATTGCCCTAACCATACGATGGGGGCCCGTCCACCATATAGCCTATATAATGCTGATGTTGGACGTTAAACCAACTCGGCTACTACAACTACCCATCCATAAGATAGAAGGAGAAGAAAAAGATGAACAAAAAGGATTTGCACTTACCGGGGCGAAGAAATCGACGAACCACGGGGAACCCCCATTCACCACTCGCTCAGGGAAATCGTCAGGGCTGAGATTTTCTAGCGGGACGTCCACACTGTCTTGCACGAATGCTGCGACGTCATGAGCAGTGGCACGACCTTCAGAGTACAGAGAAAAAATCTTTATTGATCAACAAGGGAAATTTGTTTCCAGTGCCTCACATACAGAAAGACGCAAACATAATCTGACATTCAATATACATGCAGAGATGATAAAATTACTATTTATCTCTTATAAAAAAAATAAAAATGAAGAGTATAAACAGAGGACATAGTATTGAAATTTCAAACATATAAAATGAAATAGTAATGGTGTGTGTATAAATATAAACATATATATATATAGTAGCTAAGTACAGCACTGACTTACTTCCATAGTAGATTTCCTGTCCACCACTGGCCTTGAACAGGAGGAAAGTCGGGAACTTGTGGACATGAAGCTGGTTGCATAATCCTCGCATGATGGTGCAGTCAGCACGACCAACCTTTGCAGGAGAGAGGAACATTTGATAACATTTTATAAGTCATTGTGAAATATTTTGATTGCTTCTTTGTTTTTACGTGCAACGTCAGCAACCTTTGCAGGAAAAGAGGAAAGGTTAATATTTTATAAGTCATTGTGAAATATTTTGATTGATACTGTGTTTTTACGTGCAACGTCAGCAACCTTTGCAGGAAAAGGGAACATTTGATAACATTTTATAAGTCATTGTGAAATATTTTGATTTGTTGAGTTTTTTTTTTATAACGTGCAACGTCAGCAACCCAACCAGTAGGAAGACAAAATCCGACAAATATTTTTGTTGAAAGTAGAACCAAACCAAGAAACATTCGAATTGAATCCTAGCATACTACCCCAGTTTAACAAGCTCGCCCAACTAAAATGTATTATTTGTTACAGTGTAATGCAATCGCATAATTAACAGTTCTGGTACAGAGAAACAGTAACAGGAAAGTATACAAATTATACAGTTACTCATCAAGAAGAATGGCATGTTTTATTTATTTTTTTATTTTTTCAGTTTTGTGAATTTATTGAAAACAAACTGTATTCCTGTGTAAGCTGTCTAAATTATGTTTTCTATAAATAGTTAAAAACTCACATTGTAGTCACGTAACATGGCCGGTAATTTACGCAGATCCAGATCTTGGTTGCCGGAACCTTCCACAAAATGGACCAGCCAGGTTTGCGCTCTGTCTTTCTTACTGACATCCTGTCAAACACCATCGTTAAAAGAGAATAGTTAGATATATCACTATAACACAGTTTGTGTTGGAAGAGAAAGATGGTTGTCAAATAAATATTTACTTGTAAATTGTATAATAAGACCAGATACAATTAGGGCAGTATATCAACAAAAACCTTTTTTTTTCATATCTCTATATCTATTTGAAGTTTGAAATTCCACTTTATCCAATGCAGTTTATGTCTGAAAAAATGAACCAGTACAGAAAGGTTAACTGTAATTTCAGTTATTTTTCCAATCCAAACATTATGTTTCTTTTTATTCATGTACTTTTTTCTTTCATGAAATTATTGCCATCATTATAAAACATGCTGCAATCATCCTGGTGGTTTCACAGCTGTTGCTTTTTTCTGCTGCATTAAATTCTACCACTGTTTCTTTTCCTGCTGCCGTTATCTTGGCAAGCCAATTCCAAAAGGCTGGTACCTATCTTTTAAATCTTAGAAGTTTTCCTCCTTTAGTTTTTTGGTTACTCAAAGAACAAATTCTTATTCAATTTAATTTCAACCCATCAAAATGGTACAAAAGTAAAAATGTTTTTCAAACCTACAAGCCGATCAGTCACACATCTGACTTCTAGTCTTACCTCTAAGGTTGCCTTAGATCTGACCTCTTACCTCTAAGGTCATCTTACATCTGACATCTTACCTCAGAAGTCAGTATAATGTGACCGGCTGAGACACGAGTCATGGTATCCCTGCCCTGTCATGTGTGGCAGCACATAAAATTGTCAGACATCAGTCTTGGGGCCTGTCCACAATATAGTCTATATAGTGCTGATGTTGGACGTTAAAACCAACTCAACCCCCTCAATCTCAGAGGTTAACTTATGTCTGATCTCTTACCTCTAAGGTCGCCTTGTCAATCACAGCCATGTCTGGAATTTCCTGCATCACCGCCGTAGCCACATCTTTGGCGTACAGGCTTGTGATTTCCTGGAGGAAAAGAAAGAAACATATGAGAGGCAACCAGGGTGAATGATGCACAAGTCGCCAAAATAGATTCAGTACATAAGAACGAAAGACACACTTTTCCCAGTGGTTATATCCAAAACATCAAAAACTCTGTGCGTCAAATTCATGAAAAAGTTTGAAAGAATATTTTTGGAAAACCCAGGGTGATGTAGAACTTATCCAAGTGGATACCTTTGGTTTAAACTGAGTCTAGAACTTATCCAAGTGGATACCTTTGGTTTAAACTGAGTCTAGAACTTATCCAAGTGGATACCTTTGGTTTAAACTAAGTCTAGAACTTATCCAAGTGGATACCTTTGGTTCAAACTAAGTCTTACCAATCCGTTTTCCTTGTCAACTTTTCCTGCCTTGTAGTAGTAAGTGCCGTACTGGTGGTCCAGCTGTTTGCACAGAGAAGCTTCTTTGTCACAGTTGATGGTTCCAACATTTACAAGTTCAGACTGGGGGAGAAAAAGACAAAGTTATTGAGACATGAAAAAAGTGCATGAATGGATTAAGTACGAACAAGGTCAGTTTTGTTCATAAATCTATTTTTAGCTTTGTTTACACTGAAATCAATAGACATGAAACATTTAAGTAAATGGACAAGGTAAAAGCAAAGTCAGTTTTGTTTCTCTCTTTTCAGTTTTATCTAAAGTTAAACCAACAAAAATCAAGAAATGTGTAGGCGTGGATAAAGTAAGAACAAAAACAGTTTTATTCCTCTCTTTGTAGTTTTGTTCACAGAGAATTCAATAAACATCAAGACGTTTTAGTAAATGGACAAGGTAAGAACAAAGTCAGTTTTGTTTCTCTCTTTTCAATATTGTCTACAGTGAAATTAATAGAGACAGAGAGAAAGAGCGACAGGCAGACAGAGATAAATAGGAAGCACACAGACAGTCCAATAGACAGACAGGAAGATAGAAAAGGCGCACTCAAAGGAATAGATAAAGGGAAAGAAAACGCAAGACACATCCAGCAACAAAGTCAAGATAACAACTGTTTAGCTAGCATTATTCTAAAGAAATAAAATGCTGATCATCCTATCCCCCCAGCCCCTGTTAACATTACTTACCAACATAGCTGCAATTTTCACACAAGTCTTTTTTCCAAGGCAGTCTAGGGACACAAGAGAATTAGAATATTAGAAAGCTATAGCAGTTTGTAAATCATTGGAAAAAAAACTACAGTACTGAATAAGTAAAAACATTTTAATCCTGTTTCTTTTATAAAGCTTCCCTTAACAAGAGGGTAGGAAGCTTTTACAAGAAAATGTGAAATATGCACCTAGGCGGCAATAATGATAGTTTAGTAAGTGATGATTGATTATTTATTGAAGTCATGGAAATGTTACAACAGAGACAAAATTAAATGAAATTGTCTCAAACAAAAACAAAAATAATTATTTTTGTTTGCCTAGCATCCAATTATGTTGCTTCTCATTGTCTGAGAAAACAGTGAATAAAATAGCATGAGATTTTTCCTAACCTACTTTTCAATTTGCACTGATACAGTCAAAAGAAGAATGCTTAAAAAATATCTAACCTCCTCCGTCTCCACAAAAGGTAATGAGCCAAGGGAGAAAATTCTCAGCCATTGTTGTCTTAAAGCTGTTAGACCTGAGGTTGTAAAGGTCGACCTCTACCAACTCCAGCGCCCGGTTCACCAGGGCTTCCGTTGTTCTCTGGCCCTGGTACTTCTCTCTCTGAAAGTTTTTTAAAAATTCAAGCTTGATTGTGAAGCAAATATTTATTTTTAATTATTTCTAAATTCGCCCAACACAAACCTTACAAAATAAAATCCTAAACAACTGTTTATGTTGTTTTTTTTTACAAATAATTCCTGAGGCTACTGAAAGAATAATTTATAGGACCGATAGCATCTTAAATAATTTTTCATGTGCTTGTCATTGTCAAATGGAGTCAAATTATTTCATAGGCATTGCGTGGGACACTAAATTTAATAGAGTTCACATCTTACTTTACCTGGTGATGAGCAATTAATCAAAAGCAATCCAAATATTGCAAGAAAAAACATTCTAAAAATAAATACAGATTTCTATTCATACCTTAATTCCTTTTTCACCATTATTGAAATAATCATCGACACAGAGGCACCACACCTCAACGAAATACGCTGCAAATCATTAAATTTGTAAGTAGTGTTATCTTACCAGAGCTTTAATACCTTAATTACTTTTTTCACCATTACTGAAAAAATCATCGACACAGCGGCACAACATCCCCAAAGTAATGCCAAAGCAAATCACTGATTTTATGTGTTGTGTTTATCTCATGTTTATCTCACCTGAGGGTAGAACAGAAGCGATGGGTAGGAGAAGATCCCCTGCCTGCGACACAACTGCCAGTCATCCTCGCAGTTCACGGCTCCGATGCGGATCACGCCCTCCAGCTCTCGAGCAACGTCTCGCCACTATCGGGAAAGAATGTGTAGTAGGGGGGGGGTTAGAAGTAGATGATTTACACCAAATTCTCTTATGATTCATAGTAAATTAAATTAGGCCTTGCTTTGAAATAATACATTAAATGTGAATGTCACAGTAGAGCTTGGTTATCAATACACAAGGCACAAAAAAAGTTTTAAAATAGGTATAGAGCTGCACTATACCTACTTTGAAATAATACAGCTGAGTTGGCTAAAAAGTTTTCAATAACATGCCTTGAATATTGCCGAGATATGATGAAAGGATATAAGCACCAATTACCTCATAGCACTTATGTCCTTTTATTGTACGACAGCAGAATAGCTTCATTTGTCGGTTGTTGTTTTTTTGGCTCTAGACATATTTTAAAAGTAAAAGCAATGGCGAAAACCAGACAATTAGAACAAAGCTAAAATATAATGTGATTGGTCGTTCCTTTCCCCTTCCATGTTCAGTTTGTTCTAATGTCCAACATCAGCACTATATAGACTATATTGTGGACGGGCCCCAAGACTGACATCTGAAAATTTTATGTGCTGCCACACGCGAGACAGGGCGATCACATTAACCTGACCGATGAAAGAGCTCCTCACCTTCAACAACAACAAATGAAAAAGATGACAGCACAAACTTACAGTTGGAGCCAGATCGTGACAGTGCGAGCAATGGGTTGAGTAGAAGTTGATGAACCAAAGCTCTCCTGTGCCCTCCACTGATTGCTCTGATGAGAAAATCATTGATTGCGTTTTTGTGCTAACATGAGACAACGAGGGCAAAATCAGGTTTAAGTCAGAAATCCAACAATGAATCTTTGGTATAACACAAAACTTAAGAATCAAAGACAATAATAAGTGAAAAATCAAGAGCTTATTTAGAAGCATGAAGCAATTGTCATCTAGATCAGATGATTTATATGTTTTTGGTTAAGAAAGCAACCAAAACTGTGCAAACTTAGCATTCTGCGATACATAGCTATTAACATTAGTAAAGTGTTCAAGAGAGAGGGAAAGGAAAACATTTTCACTGTGCTTGCCAAACTCTTACCAAAGTCAGTTCTGCTCAGTGTGATAATCTCAGGATCATCGTCATAAATCCCTGAAACAGATAGAAAATTGGTCATGTGTTATTTTTTCACTTCCCACTGACAAAAAAAATGTTGATAGATCTAAAAAAACAACAACACTATAATGACTAAGTCTGCACTATTATGTGGAGGGTTAAATTTCAAAACACTTAGTAAGGCAAGTAAAAGTGAGATTTAATTTGGTTTGTGAGGCACACCTCTTTAGCTATGGGCTCAAGATCCTAATAGTTGTATTCAATAAAAGGTAAAATATTCAACCGTCTCATTTCCTTAATCTTTACAAAGACAAATTTTCTATGATATAAAATGGTTTTCTTAACCGTACTGTTACATTAGTTTTACCCTGAACAATTTGAAATTCCCTGTATGTAAAGAAAGAGGACTTAAATAAAACTTACTTGTTGTATCCTTCTGCTTTTTTATAAGATAAATGAAGGATATAACCATAGTGTAGCGCTACATACTGAGGGGGGCGCGGTGGCCCTGGGGTAGAACATCGGCTTCCAAAGCAAAAGGTCCAGGTTCGAGCCCTGGCGATTTCGCTCCCTACTGGTTGGGTTGGTGTCAGTTTAATGTGATCGGCTGAGACAGGAGTCATGGCATCCCCGCCCTGTCTCGTGTGTGGCAGCACATAAAATTGTCAGACATCAGTATTGGGGTCCGTCCAGAATAAAGCCTATATAGTGCTGATGTTGGACGTTTAACCAATTTAACAACAACTCAACAACAGTGCTACATACAGAATATTAATGTATGTGAAAATGAAATATATATATATAATCATACTGTTCCGTTACATACTGAATGTTGATGTATGTGAAAATGAAGCATATAATCATACTGTTGCACTACATACTGAATTCAAAACACGTGAATACGAGTTCCTCACCAAAATTCTGCTGGTAATATTGCCAGCTCTCGTAGCGACGACCATGAGGTCCATCCTCCTTCAAACCCTCCTCTCCAAACTGATCGTACTTCTTTCTCAGATCCTCGTCTTTCAGGACCTCGTAGGCGCGGTTTATCTTGATAAATACGTCATGTGCGTCTTTGTCATCCTGGAATTAATATATCAAGGTGTATAGATGTTTAGTAATGATTTGTAAATAAACATATATATATATAGTATAAAGTAGATTTTTATAAATGATTTGTGAATAACAATTTCTTTCATATGATCATTATACAAGTAACAATGTGCTACGGTAGATGTTTAGTAATGATTTGTAAATAAACATTTACTTTCATTTGATCATCATACAAGTAACAATGTGCTATTTGGGTATAGAGGTGCTGAATTTTAATATGGACGTATAGTTTATATATATCTACTTTTTTTTTCTTTTCAGAATAGATCAGTACTAATGTGAATTGATTTACATTTTATTGGAAAACAAAGATACATTGAAAAAGAAAAGAAAACAAAAATAATAAAATATTATACTTTTAAACTACATTTCAAAACACAATTTATAAAATTTAAAGTCTTTCAATCTGCTAACACTCCAGAGCACTTTTAACCCAAAGAGCTACTTGCCATAGTATAAATTTTCAATAGCAAAAAATGACATGTACCAGTACATATTGATAATGATATTAGTTAATTAATGCTGCTATGAACATATTTCATTCGAGAGAGGTGCAATGTTAGGAAAGATACCACTCAGCCATACTTACAACGTTCTTGTCTGGATGTTTAGAGATGGCTAATTTCTTGAACGCCCTTCGGATTTCTCTGACCGATGCCCCCTTGTCGACACCCAGAAGGGCATAAAAATCCTCCCCAGCGCTCAAAAGTGTTGCAGAAAAGGCCAGAAGCATAAAAAACAAGCAGTTTGATGCACTTTTATGGCATAGCATTTTCATTCTGTCGGTTGTCACAATGGGCCTGTGTAAAAAAGCAAATTTAAGACAATTTATATAAGATTTTGAAGTAATTTGTTAAATTTCAAACATAAATCTAAAAAAAAAAATGTACCTATTGGGCATCTAAGTTAATATGTTTAATTATTATATATGTTTCGAAATTGATAATAGATAGAATGTATGCTGTCCAACGTAAAGCTTTAGAAGCGTCATTTTTCATTTTTTTTTTGTGATTTTACCGACCGCCGCACACTGCAGCCGCTCGGGTTTAAAGGGTTAATTCTAGGCACAAAAAAAATTTTCAAAAGACAGGAAGGTATTATAATTTATAAAATAATCGAATATTTGAACACTGGTCACTGGTGCTCAAAATTTTTTTTATTGTATTTGTAACCGAATCCTACCCACTTGCCCATGACCGCTTACCAGGTAGGGACCTCAGTACTAAGGACTAGATCTACCGATCTAATGTACCTGTTTTACAACAATAAATTACATCTTCATCTAGATCTAGACCATCTAGACCTAGATTTTAGATCTAGATCTAAGTGCTTAGTGTGTAAAACGCAATAGAGATCTACGTTGATAGAAGCATCCTAATCCTATGAAACTTACCTTGATTCACGACTAATTTTGAAGCTTTATGAAACGGGTACTTGTCAATCACTTAAATCTGGCGCCGCAAACAATCCTCACAGCATATTTCCTTTTATTTTTGCGAGACTATGCATCTTTGGAGTCGATTTCAACGTTGCCGTTTTGACGTTTTGTAACTAGGCCTATTGTTAGAGGCAGTTAGATGCTTACGAGCTGCTCTGTAAGTGTACTTTCGCTTTCAGTTGTAAATCAACAGGAAGCCGGAAAATAATGCTACGTGTTCGTTGCTTGGGCAGTGAACTTTCGGACGATGTTCAGAAAGAAAATTAATATAGGTCGGCGGGAGTATAATTGATTATCCAAATAATAATAGGCATAATTCTTAAGATCATAAATAAATTGATTCTAAAATCTTGGACGCTCCCAGATTTAGAATGGTGTCGTTCCTGCCTTTTTACCTAATTAATATAGTCAAATAAAAACAATCGATTTTATCCGATTTTTAATTGAATATACATACAATGTCCACCCAAAAAAAAATCTGAAAGAAAAAGCCAAGAACAAGGAGCAGATAAAAAAAACACGATACAAAATTCATCAAAAGAGTATACGTATTCATGGCAAAACATTAATTTGCTCCCTTTCTATGACAACAATCTTAGAACGCGTTCACGATTGATATTTTCCCCAATCCTCTTACTCCCTCAAATGTTTGGTCTAATAATTATGTTTACAACACGTTTTACGTGTCGTTTTGTGTTAGCCAGCGGTGTTTTTACCCCTCTGACTACACATTTAAACAATTTAATTGGAGTCAAAACATCAAAGTCGACTCGACGTTTTCGTCAAACTCTAAAAGTAAAGTAGGCCCTAATCTGTGACTGTTACTTTAACCGACCTGTTATAAGCCCTTTGACGTTTCGGAGCACAAACGTTGTTTGGGGTTTGTAACTAGCCGTATCAATGTATTGATGTAGATTTATGTACAAGTTGAACTAGATCTAAATCTATTTCATGTATATCCGTACAATGTAGATGAGTTGGTTTAACGTGCAATGTCAGCACTATATAGGCTATATGTGGACTGACCCCAAGACGGACGTCTGCCAATTTTATGTGCTGCCACACACGAAACAGGTCGAAGACTCTTGTCTCAGTCGGCCTCATTAAACTGACACCGACCCAATCAGTAGTGGGCGAAATCGCCAGGGCTCGAACGACGGACCTCCTGCGTCGGAAGCCGATGTTCTACCCCAGGACTACCGCCCCCTCTATTCGTCCAATATGGGGAAGGGGGGGGGGGGGGGTCAGTTCGGTTAGGTACTGACGTTCTACCACTTGAAAAGTGAAATTCACGGCACGGGCCCATTA
>RQTK01000067.1:884130-895297 GCA_003991915.1 Elysia chlorotica | reverse complement strand
TCTACCTACCTACCTACCTACCTACCTACCTATCTATCTATCTATCTATCTATCTATCTATCTATCTATCTATCTATCTATCTATCTATCTATCTATCTATCTATCTATCTATCTATCTATCTATCTATCTATCTATCTATCTATCTATCTATCTATGCCATATTTTTTTCTGCATCCGTATATCGCCCTTGCCCCTCTGCACAAAAAACAAAAACAAAACAACAAACAAACAAACAATATTAATAAGAAAAGTCTTTCTTGGTCTGTCTGTCTGTGTGTCTGTGTGTCTGTGTGTCTGTCTGTCTGTCTGTCTGTCTGTCTGTATGCCTGTGTCTCTCTCCCTCCTCCCCCTCTCTTTCTACCTCCCTCTCTCTATCTTTCCGCTATACATTCATATTTTCTCTCTCTCTCTCTCTCTCTCTCTCTCTCTCTCTCTCTCTCTCTCTCTCTCTCCCTCTCTCTCTCCCTCTCTCTCTCGATATAGATTTTCCCCATCCAACATTTTACAATAAAGTACAATCTTATCAACTTGATATGTAATCCAAAATATCATCCCATTTCAATGACTCATAACATAACGTCCAATAAATCAGTTATTTCTATGATCTTCTATTCCACAGCAACAATGTTTTGGGTTTTATGGAGAGGTCGATCTTATATTAGATTTAACCAAGATCGAAGACGCGCTCACCAAGATTAAATGTAAGAAATAATTTTATACCACACACATTTTTATTGTAATTATATTTTTCGCCTATTTCTTTAATATAATTTGTATGCATTCTTCATCGAGAAAAATATCCTACCGAATCATCAGAGGAAATAGGACATTTTTTGTGAATTAAACTATAAATAAAATTATTAAAATGAAAATAAAAAAAAAACCCAACTGTCTCAATATATTTGTGTCTGTTTTAATTATTTATACGTATTTTATGTATAAGCTCTCACACATTTTAATGGTGTGATGATAATAATATGGATTTTCACAACCATGAGTTAAAGTCATGAACCTAAAACCAAAAAAAAATATAATGGCAATACAATAGCAACACAATGCTGATTTCAAAACTGTTTAAGTCATAATACGTTAAACAGAACTGAAGTTATGATGTGTCAGAATTAACATTCCCATTTATGTTTTTTTTTCTAATTTCTCTGTATAATCATTCATGTATTAAGGTACTGTTTCTTTCTTTTTTTTTTTTTTTGTGTAAACTCAGTGACTTGGATGAGTGAGCATAATAATACTAGTTTTCATCACAGAAAAAAAGCATAAAAAATCAACTTCTTTCGCTGCGAGCAGGGTTCGAACCTGCGCGGGAAGATCCCATTGGATTTCAAGTCCAACGCCTTAACCACTCGGCCATCGCAGCTCATGATCTTCCGCTACGCGGGCAGTGATAATATCGATTATTTATAGGCAGCAGGCAAGGAAGACTTAGATTAATTTTCCAGAAGAGTCATAGGAACGGCGAACTGTAATTGTTAATGTTTAATTTTTTATCTATGTTTCTTGGTACAAACACGAAAAGGGCAGGTGAATGCTTGCGCCGTATTTCCAAACATTAATTCCCACTAGCCAAATACCTGTTATGTATTTATTCCCCTAATTTCCCTTTTAAATATCTTATGGAATCCATAACTTTGTAATGTTATTAGCATACGCCAGTTTACTTGGTTGGCGTTCCACGTAAGCAGGGCGATGTTGTTGGTTGGTTGGGTTGGTTTAACGTCCAACAGCAGCACTATATAGGCTATATTGTGGACGGGCCCCAAGACGGACGTCTGACAATTTTATGTGCTGCCACACACGAGACAGGGCGGGGATACCATGACTCCTGTCTCAGCCGGTCACATTATACTGGCACCGACCCAACCAGTAGGGAACGCAACAGCCAAGATTCGAACTCGGGACCTTTTGTGTCGGAAGCCGATGTTCTACCCCTAGACCACCGCGCCCCCTAAGCAGGGCGACCATGAACTTATTAACAGTGAGAATATTAGGCATATCATATTGACGACAACAATACAATCGTGAGGTTAACAAGGGTTAACCAGACATAAGTTTTGAGCTAGAGCCCTCTAAACAAGAACTTCATTATGACTCTTTTCACTCCCGAATAAAAAAAATAGTTATCCCTGCTTCTAGAAATGATGGAGTTATCACTTTGTTTAACCTTTCATAGTGCATTAAAGTTAAAAACAAGAGAACAGTATAAACATACTATTATGTTAGGTTCATTGTAAAACTTATTAGAACTCCAGTGACTGTAAGCTATAAAAAGGTTTTTGTAGGTGCAAATATATAATTACTTTCAAGGAAGATAAAAAAATCTTCATCATCATCATCATCATCATCATCATCATCATCATCATCATCATCATCATCATCATCATCATCATCATCATCATCATCATCATCATCATCATCATCATCATCATCATCATCATCATCATCATCATCATCATCATCATCATCATCATCATCATCATCATCATCATCACTATGATCATTATCATCTTCATCACTGGCGTCGTCGTCTTAATAATCACCAAACACCTTCATAAACTTCACATTTCATTTCGAGATCAACACCTTGACCAATCTGCCCATCAAAAAAACGAGTTGATTTGTTATGCGGTTGCAAACATTCTTTGGCATGAGATTGTTTGTTTTTTGTATGCTTTGTTGCTATACGTTCTATAATTGTAGGCGATATCGTCGACGGGCCCCAAGACTGACGACTGACAATTTTACGTGCTGCCACACACGATACAGATCAAAGAGACCTGGACTCCTGCCTCAGCTGATCATATTAAACTGACACTGACCCAACCAGCAAGGGACAAAAATTAATGGGAGAAATAAATTTTGGCCGATCATGGGATTCAAACCGCAGACCTTCCGATTTTGAGACCAACGCTCTACCACTTGAGCCAGTTCTCTTCCCTTGATCGGAGAAACTGAGCCTTTCTAGTTCAAGTCTGCTACATTATCAAGAAAGTTCCTAATTTACGATGACGAGATCCTAAAACGTGTTACCTGTACCTAAAACGACTAAAGAAAATAACAACAGCACCACAAACAACAGTGATAACAACAACAACAACAACGACAACAACAAAGAAAATAACAACAACAAAATGTATACATTTTTAGCACAATTTCTTTATAGTTGTGCAAGAGTGCTAGCAATCGAAAAACGGAATATTTTATCTTTGACCATTAATTTGTTTACATGATGAGATAAACAGCAAAAAGCAAGATACTCGCTGCGAGCAGGGTTCGAACCTGCGCGGGATAATCCCATTGGATTTCAAGTCCAACGCCTTAACCACTCGGCCATCGCAGCTACTGTAGACAGATGTACTACCGATCGTAATGGACTGGTTTATGGGTTGCAAGCAAGAAAGATATAGTTCAAGTTTTCAAGTTGTTCTTTGAGAGATTAAAAACTTTCATTAGTGTCCTGGAAACGACAAACACTAATGATTGTTATTGTTAGTATTAGTAACATTATTGACCAAGTGCGAGAAAATGCTTGCGCTCATTTCAGAACATTTTACTTTCGCGAGCCAAATACAGCTACGTTTTGAGTTTTTAACTGTTATAGAACCCATGATTATGTAATATGTGTTAAATCGGTTTAATAACTTTGCGTTCCATGTAAGGAGGACGAGTGAAGATATGACCAGTGGGAATTTAATGCAAATGACAGTAACACATATTTTTTTAAATAAACTTTTAAATAAGAAGACAAAGATTTAAAAATATGAAAGTGTTGGGTTAAACTTAAACTTATTTTTTTTTAAAGATCTCTTGTGATCATAAGCTGTGACTTTTTAAATATTTAAAAAATCGCAAGGGAAAAAATTGAAAACCAAAAACAAATAAAAATACAGTTTATCGCTGCGAGCAGGGTTCGAACCTGCGCGGGAATTTCCCATTGGATTTCGAGTCCAACGCCTTAACCACTCGGCCATCACAGCTCATACAAGACATGCTAGTTTCGTTGACAAGCCGTACGGAGTCGGGCACACTAGCCGGGATTTGAGCTCCGGACCCTTTTGCTCATCTGTTAGAAGGGCCATTGTAATCTGACATGTACCTTGCTCAGTTTCCCCTAAAAGTTATTCTTGCAGACATTTCGAGGCTTCAATATTGTACTTCATAACTTTATTTACCCTCTTTATGCTTTGGTTTTATATACATATGCTCGGCAGCGTAGTGCACGGGATAATGAAGTTTCATAGAAGCACAACCACGATATAAAAGTCATCCAAAAAATTAATATAAACGTTCAAGACAAAAGATCTTTTACTTTCCATGACAACATTTCTAAACTGTCGATGTCACGATGAATTGATGAGCACTGTTACAGTTTTAGTAAATTCCATAAGATATTAAAATTTTCTAAACACAAAAAAGGCGTCGAGATAAAACAGGTCTTCTTCTTTAATCTTGTATAAAAAATACCCTAACAAACTAATTATTCTAGATGTGAGCACCAAAACAATTAGAAAGAAATTTTATTTACAGAAAATGAAACAAATGGAATCACCATAAAGAGAGTTAACTATAGGTTGGAGGTTGGTTAAGCAAGAGAGACATAATTACATGTGTTGTATACGTCGACAGGTGGCATCGACACAATAAAAAAGAACAAGGCATGACAATAATATTTTTTGTTTGATAGTATAAGGCCAGTACTTTTATTTAATGAGCTCAAGTTATTTTCTGTTTAATTTATAAAAAGGGTGGGATTGGTGAACCAGATGCACTAACTTGGTATATTTAAAGGTCGGGATAGAATGATGAGCAATAACTTAAATGGAAGTGACATGGAGAGATGACATTACGAAGAGGAAAAGTTTCCATTTCAGACATTATTTGGCGTTTTAATAGAACTATTACTTTAATTTTTTTCTTACCCTTGTCTCTTTACTCAATTAGCTTGCTATGTTTCCATACTTTTGTATTCTGTATTTATTTTAACGCTTACATCGTGATATTAAACATTTAAAGAATAGATCTTGTTTGTTTATTTGAACCTGTCCACACACAGCACTTTATACGGAGTTGGCACTGATACTACGCCAATGATTGGTTTTAATGTTGGAGGATTCTCAGGATCTATGGCAACAAAGTTAAATCTCTGGAACATGGAGGACAAAAAGAGAAATAATTCCATCTTTGCCATAGCCTCACCCACACAATATCTGGGCCCGACGAAGAAAGGGATAAACTCTTCCCTGTGAATGAGATTCCCATCCTTATCTAGAAACCTTTCTGGGTTGAATTCCTCCGCATCATCGCCCCATATTTGTGGGTCATGGAGAACGGAGTCCAAGCTAGGCATGAGAGTGGTACCTTCAGGTATGACGAAGTCGCCAATAGCTATTTCCTTACTGGTTTTATGCAAAACGGAAAAGGGCAGAACACTTGCCAAACGCTGTGTCTCTTTAATGACAGCTCCGAGATAAGGGAGATTCTTCTGATCTTCCATGGTTGGTTGTCTCCCTTGACCCACTTCACGGTCAAGCTCTTCGTGAATTTTGCTCTGAACGTCAGTGGAATGTAAGATGAACAGTACGCACCATATGATAGTGGACGACGTCGTTTCCGTGCCTGCTGCAAACAAATCCAAGGCAGATTTTATCATATTCTCATAGTTCAATGAAGTTTTTTTTCCACTCTGCAATTTTTCTGTTTGTCTACGTTTGTACGAGGATATGAAATTGTCGGCGCTGCGCTCCACTGTATCGGATTTACTGCATCCGTTGCTCTCCAACTCGATGATCTCCTCAACAAGAAAGTCCGCAAAAGGTTTCAAGTTTACTTGAATCTTTTTGGCGTCAAACATATCTCCAGGGAGGTACTTTAGAAAAGGAAGAAAATTAATAGCCCCTGCTCCTCTTGCGCTCTCAGCAACGTTGATCATGCGTTCAACAGCATTTTTAAAGCGTGGATCTTCATAGCTGAAACGCCTTCCAATAAGCATAGATAAAATGACATTCGCCATACTGACACGAGCAAAATAGAGCAGATCAACAGTTTTTCCTTCCTTTTCTACCAACTTGTTTACCAAGCAAACCGTCTCCTTTCGAACTGTATCCGCCAAGAAATTAGATGTACTGCCCATACCAAACTCTCTGAGGATCTGAAGCGATGTGGACCTATTGTCTTTCCACGTAGCCCCCGTGGCGAACCCAAGTCCCGCTTGACCCATTCCAGCAACCTGCGACGAGTGAACATTGGAATTAAGTTTTATACAAGCTCAAATCAAATTAAAACAGTTCATGCAATAAAAAAGACATGGTGGATTTTTCATATACTCGTAGAATATCGAATTGTTTGCGGTGTTCTGAGCTTAATTCGTTAATGCTGAACAGTTATGAAATGTAAAAAAGTTAACGCAATAACATTAGTATGTTAACCCTCCCTCCTATCTCACAGGAGGGGGGGGGGTAGCCTTGGGGCAGAACATCGACTTTCGACGCAGGAGGTCCGTGGTACGAACCCTTACGCCCTCTACTGGATGGGTCAGTGTCACTTTAATGTGACTAGCTGAGACAGGAGTCATAGTATCCACGCCCTCTTTCGTATGTGGCAGCAAATAAAATTATCAGAAGTAAAAACTAAATAAAAAAACCCCCACAACAACAAACAGGAACCAACCAAACAAACAAACAAATAAATTACAACAACAACAACAACAACAACAACAACAACAACAACAACAACAACAACAACAACAACAACAACAACAACAACAGCAACAATAAAAACAACGACAATCAAACAAAACTAACAATGAGCAAGTGAAATTTTTTTTTTTAACAAATAAAAGTAAGAAATCAGTATAGAAGTCTTTCCGTCATTGTTGCATCTAATGTAACTATGTACAAATTAAATATTTTTGATGCGCAATTCCATTATCGTTTTCAAAGACAAGCTACTTTCAGGCCAATTAATTTATAAAATAATGATTAGTTTCTAACAAGCTGAATGTAAAAACAGAAGTTTTATAGTTGTTCTGAACCGGACTTGCGTGTCTCAATTTATCTAATACTTTTATAACACAGAAAGTAGTTTACCCTTATATTACTTAAAATCCAATTTATAAGACTTTGAACGGTAATGCATCTATATATATATATATATATATATGTATATATATGCATGGAAGGCATGCCATTCAGCAAACCGATGAACTAAAACAATGCTTATTACGAGCTTTTTTGCATGTTTAAAAATGTTCAAAAATTTGTTCTCTTTACAACGTCAGAAATGTTGGGGCTCGTCCACAATATAGAGTTATAGACTATATAGCGCTAACGTGGAAATGTTAATTGCAACCCCCCCCCCCCCAACAAAAAAAAAACACAGCAAACAACAACAACAACAACAACAACAACAACAACAACAAACCAACCCAAACCAAACAAACAAAATAAAAAAGAAATGTGCAAAAAACAAAAAACAGCAACAACCCCTCCTCCCCCTCCCCCCAAAAAAAAACTTCCGAAAAAACAAACAAACAACAAAATATCACCCATAATTGAATCCCAAAGAGTTCCACTTTCCACTGCAACCCAGGAAGAGTAATAGTGTATGATGAGGCCCACTTTTCAATAACATGATTATTTAAAAATCATATATATTTTTCAAGAGAAAGAATATTATTACAACTGATTCTTTATCCTTTCCTAATAGAAACAAACCAATAACCCACCTTAGAGCCAGTAAACAATGTAGCTGAAATTCAAATCCTACAACGTTGTCTCTGCCTGTCCTTATTGGTAAGTAACTTACTTTACTTTTTGGATCCAGCAGCCACTTAAGCCTGCGCCCTTCGACTTGATGACACGATGAAGAATTTATAATTTATGTCCTTTCTAGTTGGTCTTTTCAGAAGTATAATGTGTTTTCCAAAGTAGGATTAGGTTGAAGAAGTTTCGTGCGGAGGTCCTGTAGTTTAGGACAGTTGAATAAGATTAGTAAGTACAACTACCTCGTTAAAGAAAACTCGAGGTCGATCTGATGACACGGCTCCGTTTTGGACAAAGACTTTTTTGATAGTAGTGAAGCCGTTGACGACAACAAGCAGCGTATTCCCAAAGTAAAGGCTGAAAAGATCAACAAGGCAACAAAATGTTATAAATGTTCACGTCATAATCCAGTATTCTAATGTTTTGTTACTATTGAGAAAACAGTGTTTATTCATCTTTTTAAAGCCAACCCTGCTTTGTTACTACAGAACACGGTCTATAAGAAAACACAATGAACAGAAACTCAACATTTCCATCACAAACAATTAAACATGTTTCTTAAGGTAATATCATTCTAATATATCATTATATCAATCTACTTGTTAGAAAAAGTAAGGAGCTTTATAAAAAAGGTCGAATTTGTCTCACTATCTTAAAAAGAGATGGAGAATCGTTTGTCAACTTTATAGATAAGAGATCCGGCCACCATAAATAATATTGATTCGAGGATGAAATATTTCGATACCCAAAGGCAACTGAGCGAAAAGAGGGACTGAAAACATCAAATAGGTACACCATTCAGACAAGACCTCAAAAGACTAAACACTACCCATTGTCTACATAAACCATTCTCAAAAGGGTCCCCGAACTTCTGAGCACAGGTGCCCAGAAAAAGGAGAGATTGGACACATCTTGTGCAAGGAGCAATTTACAGTATGGCGTCATCTCAGCGAGTGGGCCTCAAATTAAGATAAGATAAGATAATCCTCAAATTAAGATAAGATAAGATAATCCTTTATTATCCATAGGGAAATTTTTCTTGGTCATACATACATAAATACACCAGTTGTACATGTGTGACATAAAAATAGTCTAACAATAAGTAAGAAATAAGTTCAAAAAGGGCATAGAATGCAATCTTTATTATGCATTCATGCACAAAATTCTATTACAATATTATAGCTACAAATACGATGTTAGTATTATAGCAGTATAGACATCGCCATTTATCCACCAACATCTCTGCACGTTTTGTTCTAACAGGATAATAACTATAAAAGCTCTCTATTTTACTAACCAGTAAATATCTCCACACTGTTTGTGCCAGGCCTTGAACTGAGCCCGTATGTCCTCTCCAAGACTGAACATGTTTCCCACCAAAGGCCAAGGTCGTACGGGGCAAGGAGGCAGCCTGCGGTGATCCCCGGTTTTTCTACGTTGGAGGAAGAAATAACACCATCCCATCAATATGGCTGCGACTGCTAGTAGTACAGTACTGTGGTCCGGTTGAAGCATGATGAGTTGGTCAGTAGTAGAAATTTCTTTAGCGGTAGGCTATAGGTCTTTTCTGTATTCTGAAATAAAGGGTTAGATACCTGTTAATATTCTTGCATTCAGAAAATCATGTTTAAAATCTATTTGAACGGAGACAGATGTAGGCTAAGCGGCATTGACTTAAGACAAAGAGAAACGCGGAAGTAATTACGAAGTAGGCCTTATCCTGTTATAAGTATACATGTATTTCTCTGTCTCCTAAAACTCCTCACCACTGAAAGAATTTGAACGTTGAGAAGAGCAAGTGAGCCAGAAAAAACCCAGCTTATCCCTTTAATCGTTTAAGGATATGTAGTTGAATGGTTTTCTAGATGGGAGGAACATTTAAGGGCTACCATAAAGAGGTCTAAATGCATATATATAATGCGACTCATAATTGTTCTTAAAACTTTTAAACATTATTATCAAAGGTACACAGATAGCAATGGAGAGGTAGACAATTTGACAAAATAAAACATAATTATTAATTTTGCTCACGTTCAGAAATAATTGTAAAAGGGACACAATCAAGAATAAATAATTAGTACCGTAATTATTGAGTTACATCCCTTACTTAGTAATTTAAAAAAAACACACCCAACGACAACAACAACAACAACAACAATAACAAAAACTGGACCTTGAAATTGATACACATCGCGTGTGTAATGTGTATGCCATACTTATTGATGTAAAGAACTATGGAAAAAAACTATACCAGTTCAATTTGCTTGCTTTATAGCTGATGCCCAAAGCATTTTGCTGTCGCAATAATTAAACTACATGACTGTATTAACAGGACCCTTTCAGTACTGGACAATCTTATGTGCATACAAATTTATTGATTTCTTTTAATTTTTTTTTCATATTTTGTGTTTCTTTGTGTGAGCCATCTGTTTATTTCAATCTTATTTTCGCTGCTGTATTTTTGTCACGAGCTCAAATTTTCTTTTACTGAATTTTTCTTGTCTTTGTATCTTTATCATATCTTTATGTCTATGTATCCTCGCGTGGTGTTTTTCTGTCCACTCTTTTTCTTTGCTTCTTTGTGGTCAGTATTTGTCCCCTATCATTTCTTTGCTGTTCCATTCGTCATGATTGGACGTGTGTCGGATAATAACTTCGAAAGAGCATCTCTGAGCCCATAAACAAAAACGTTTGGACCTGGCAGTGGGTGTCTGAGACAGCCAGTGGTGAGGTGTGCCTGGTCTGAACCCGAGTATACCAGATAACTCATTACGCATGTTTATGTGGGCCAAGCGGCCTTGTTTCAGGAAGCCTCGTCTGAACCCCTATACACTTTATCTATATCCTTGCTTAAGTTGAACGTTTTACTGCAGTTAATTTTTTTAAGTTCGCTGTTTTTATATGTCCAATGTGCTGAGCCAAGCATGAGCCGGACTTATTCTTTATTGTTATTTTTATGATGGTGTTAAACAAATATAAGTTTGGATCTTTTAACCATGTCCACGTGTTGCTCCTACACTCCCTATTCTTCTCAATTTGTTTATAATATCTCCGCCTCTCCCCTCCCTCCCTCTCTCTCTCTCTCTCTCTCTCTCTCTCTCTCTCTCTCTCTCTCTCTCTCTCTCCTCTCTCTCTCTCTCTTCTTCCCCCTCTCCCTCCCTGTTTTTTTTTTGGGGGGGGGGGGGGGGGGGGCAGAGACAGTAGAAAAATCTGTGCGGCATCACATAAAATTGTCAGACGTCAATGTTGGGACCCTTCCACAACATAGTCTATATAGTGCTTACCTTGGACGTTAAACCAACTGAACTACTACAACGACTACTACTACTACTACTACTACTACTACTACTACTACTACTACTACTACTACTACTACTACTACTACTACTA
>RQTK01000067.1:865286-883407 GCA_003991915.1 Elysia chlorotica | reverse complement strand
ACTACTACTACTACTACTACTACTACTACTACTACTACTACTACTACTACTACTACTACTACTACTACTACTACTACTACTACTACTACTACTACTACTACTACTACTACTACTACTACTACTACTACTACTACTACTACTACTACTACTACTACTACTACTACTACTACTACTACTACTACTACTACCACTACTGCTACTTTTGTCAAACTGGCGTCTAAGTATAGACTAGGTATTGGGTATTACTTACCAGATTTCCAGTGCAAGAACTATGGGCAATAAAAATCAGTTTTTATTTACATTATATTTTTACATTCTAGAACTCAAATTAGTGTCGGGGGTCACATATATCTATCACAAGAAAAGCTACACGTTAGTACAATATGTGCCGCACGAAAAGTTATAATAATCAAAAACAAAGTTGTTTTTATGCGTTAAATTGTTTAAATTGTCTACGTATTAATAAAAAAAAAGTAATGGAACAAGTCTTATCTGGAGGGCTTAACATTAGAAAACGTGTCACTGTCAGTTTAAAAGGCACTTAAAAAAAACTGTTTTTCTTTCTTCACCTTATATATCATTCGACAACAAATATAACGACTTCGAGATGTTTTCTATTACTAAAACGCTCACAAACGAAATGTTTCAAACGCTGCACCAAACTCGTATATTATGTACGAAAATTTATATAAAAAGCAACAAATCAACAAACAAGAGGAATGAAACTAAAAAATAAACTAACACTCGAACCGTCTATAAGTTATTCGGGCCAGTGCAAAAATTATGCAATCCAAATTTAGAATAAAGTCACGTTTTCACTTCAACTTTGAATTTCGTCGACTTTTATTTAATGCCCTTGGTTCTTTCAGCAAAAAAGATTGCATGATGTTTTTTTTCGTTTTTTTCTGCATCGTTAAGCCGGGTCATGTGCATGACGTTTATTATTATTTTATTGTATAAAAGAAAGTTAACACGCTCTACTACTTCGCCATGTGCCATAATTAAGAAAGTAGACAGGAAATTTCATTTCACTACAAATCCGATTAAATTCAAGTAAAAGGTCTGCCGTAAACAGTAACAATACTAATTACGAATTAAACAATTATTGAAAATCACAACACATAATTATTTTCAGGCCTGTACACAAAGTCATATAATAGAAGCCTTGACCTATTTACAAATTAATGGAAAAAAAAAAGATTGCGCTGCTGACACAATATTTTTTTAATGAATTTCTATAGCGTGTTTTAGCCCTCAAATTCTTCAAATGAATGGTTTCCAGATAAAACCCACTGGTCTGTGGAATATCATCATCTGTGTCGGGCTAAGAAAAAAAAAGTTAAAAAAGCAAGGTTAAACATTGTCCATACTTAAAAAAAATAATGTAGGTCAAAATATATTTTAAGAAGCTATTGAAAGAGATACAGATACAGAGATAGGGCTAGGGAAGGCAAAAGAGAAAAAAAGGGGTGGGGGGAGGGGAATATAGGTTAATAATTAGATAGACAGACAGATAGATAGATAGATAGATAGATAGATAGATAGATAGATAGATAGATAGATAGATAGATAGATAGATAGATAGATAGATAGATAGATAGAGATAAATTGATAAATAGAGGGGAAACGGGGAGAAAAAGAAATAGAGAGAGAGTAGAGAAGGGAAAATGCGCAAATGCGAATAATAATAAGCTTATGATATTAAAAAACAAAGAAATGTTTTTTTTTCTTTCTAGGGGTATAGAATAATGTGGAGAACAAATGAAAGACAGTAAAGGGGGAAGAGAATGATGGAGAGAGAGAGAGGGAGAGAGAGAGAGAGAGAGAGAGAGAGAGAGAGAGAAAGAGAGAGAGAGTTAGACTATGAGACAACGACAGAGAGAGGGATACAGACAGACAGGCAGACAGACAGACAGACAGACATAGATGGAGATGGAGGGGGAAGGAGAGACAAAAAAAAAGAGTAATAGAAGGAAGAGAGGAGGAACAGTTAGGACTATTATTATCATCATTGCCTTTTTGTCTGTTTTTATGTTTGTGTCTTTCTTTCTTCCCATTTTAATCTCTGTTTCTCTGTTTGTAGCCGTTTATTTTTAAATTCTCTTTCATCGTTAGCTAAAGAAAATCGCATTTAAAGAAAAATACATTTTAGTACATACAAACCTTTTACCTATTGAAAATCATACAAAGTGACAACCATGTTAACACATAATCAACATTTTAGATTTGTATAAATAAATGGAATCGATCCAGTGTGTCTTATAATCAGTAACATAATTTTGTTTGCCTTTTCAATGATAATTAATTTCGGTTGTAAACGGTTTCTATATGCTTTTGCTCGCTTGGCTTTAATTGGAGAAGGCTTCAAACAAATAATTGATATTCGGGAAAGAATCCAAAAAGACTTAGAATCTCTTATGCATGTTATCAATAGAAAGAGACATAGATAATAGATAGATAGATAGATAGAGAGAGAGAGAGAGAGAGAGAGAGAGAGAGAGAGAGAGAGAGAGAGAGACAGACAGACAGACAGACAGACAGACAAGCAGACAGACAGACAGACAGAGAGAGAGGAAGCAAGAGAGGTAGAGACAGATAAAGACAGATGGAAAGAGGGTGATAAATAGAAATAACTTTTTTTCGGTTTAACTTCTACAAGGCGTATCTCTTATGAAATGTTCACGTTTACTCTCATAACGATATAATATACCAAATTAAACGTAATAAAAAAGCACCAACAGATCACTCACATACATGTATAAACTTCGACAAACAACAATGTTTTAAAAATAGCAGCTACGTACCAGAAAGTTTTACGTTCGCCTCTTAAAATATTGCAAACCATACGGCTATAAACTTGATCAAAATTGAATATCATTAAATGCACAAAATGTTCGTTGACAACCACGAAAGCGATTTGAATGAGTATTTAAGATGGAATATCAATACAATGAGTGCAAAAACGGCATAGACGCGCGATATTTTAAAGTAGCCATTTAATGACTCAATAATGCGTGTAATCTCTAATTAGAATAATTAGTGCAATTCTGTAACTGTTCTGCGCTGTAATTGTGTGTGTGTCAGTGTAACTATAACTGTATCGGAATAGAAACTGTAACTGAGACTGTCAAAGTAACTGTAACTGTAACAATAAATTTCGTGTGCGATTAAACCTTCAATAGCATGGTTAGAACATTTGAACTCGGCTGTCCTTTGAATATTATCTTGAAGACAATCTCACTAAAAACAGATCACCCTATTTAATTTTTTGCTTTTGTTGTATGAGTACTTTATTTTCCCCGTTTGTTTCCTCCAATTGCGGCTAAGCATATTTCAACCTAAAAAGACAGGAGTCCTGGAATCCCCGCACTGTCTCTTATTAAAACTAACAGGCGTTAGTCTTAGACCATGATGATGATGATGATGATGATGATGATGATGATGATGATGAAGATGATGATGGTGATGATGATGATGATGATGATGATGATGATGATGATATAATAATGATGATAACAGTAATAATAACAACAACAACAACACCACAACAACAACAACAACAACAACAACAACAACAACAACAACAACAACAATAACCACAATTCCAAGAATTGTTAGAGCGCTGGCTTAGAGTCAAAAGGTTCCATCTACAAAATTGCTGTTCTAGTGTTATTAGCACCGATGAAAAGTACCCACTTTGGTCTATTGTAGTACAAAACATGGAACTTTTTTACTATCGAAAAACACCAAAATAACTTGTGACAAAAAGTTCCATGTACAAAGTGGGGAAACATTGCAGGGTCAAAAGGTTCTTCAACACCGACTTGGATTCAAAAAGTCCCCCTGCTCTTCGACCAATCAGAGAAGGGGATTTGGTCACGTGATCACTATCAATCACAAACAAAATGGCGTCGCCCGTGAAGCTAAGACGTGCACGAAAGTTGTTTGTAAGGGCCGAAGAAGTATTGCATCAAATTTTTAACGAGGAAACACCTTTTGATGACAATGCAAGCAACAATGTCAGTCTGAGGTACACTGTTACTTTAAGGGTTGCAGTGATTTATATCTGTCAAATTTCAACATAGTTAGGATAGAACGATACCGAAACTTTTTCAAAACTTCTAGCCTATTCGCATACATAGCAATACTGTAAATTGTCCAAACTAAACCTAAGTATCAAATGATAAAATAGCTCACTTTGGCTATAGCCGTACTTTGGATTTTTGATACCGTTTTTATGATTTCAATTTTGAAAACCCGAAGTATGCACTAATAAACAACTTTTATACCCTCCGCCAACAACGAAAAAATCAAGAGAATTTTTTAAAAGAAAAATCCCACTGCTTCACGCTAACGCAAGAATAAAGTTAACGTAGCTTCGGCAAAAACAAAAACAAAAAAACCCCAACAAAACAAAACAAAAAAACTCGGTGATATTGGCTTCTATTCCGTAATAGACAAACTCTTTGCAACTGCACCTTAAGCTATCTAACAATTCGGTATTAAAAGGCAAGATATATCTTTCCTTTCTGCCCATCGAGGAGACTTTGCCTCACACCCTCCTTCCACCGAGAGCCCATTCTCTCCGGCTCACGAAATTAAAGCCCGAGGCACCAACCGGGAAAAAGCGTCCAAAGTGGAAACCGTGCTGAGATCCCGAGCGGCTTCTAAAAAGACCAGACACCAGCGCGTTTCATAATATTTTCTCAATATCTTACACTGGGTGCCATCGTGTTAGAAAAATTGTTTCTCTCGAGGCCAAAAATTGAAGGAGGCAAATGAAGATGTTAGTAAACATGGGCGGCCAAAGATGGATTAGAGAGATTTCTTCCGGGGGACTCTTGCCACGGGATCATGGGAGAGATATTGAGTGAGGATATTTGGGTGAAACTTGGACGAAGAGCAGGAGGGGGTGTGAGACTCTTGTACTTGTAGAGGAATCAAAATGGATGATGTAAGGCGTTTTGGTTTGTAAATTTTCAAACGGAACTGCAGGAAATAAAAAAAAAAATTGCGTTGGTACAAAAAAGTGGTACATGTTTGATTAAAATTAATTTTTGAACATGCTAATACACGTCCGAAAAGTATTAAAAAAAGTAAACCACAATGAAATAGTTTATTAGGAACTAAATAATAGAAAGATAGAATGATAAAGTAAGATAGACATCTACATTGACCGATCTATTATTTTGATACACTCAGAAAGAGAGATGTTCAAGTTGTTAGCAATATAAATGGACAGTAAATTGTTTCCATACAAGATGCAATATAAAAGGTAAAGTATGTAAAATCTGTCAAAGAGCAGAATGATTGGAATACGTTTAGAGGTAGATAATAACATTCATTAAAAAAAAGACATGTAATGGAGGTTCAATTATTGTAACACACATTTTTAAGGAATTATTATCTAAGATTGAATAACCGTATCTTTCACGCATTATATAAATATCCTTTTTAAGTGTATAAAACACGATAACAATGACAACATAAACAAGGGTAACAGTGCACTGGATTCTTGTCAATACTAAGTTTATTGGAAACAACAAAATATCACACTAATTAAAAAAAAACCACGACATAAACCCTGCGATGCTTTTCGAAAAGGGGATATACATTGCTGACAAAGGCTTAGTAGAAGAGAAAAAAAAAACGTTAACACATTAAAAGCAAAAACAAAAAAAAATGAAAAAAAAAATCCAAGAAATGAGCAAACAAAAGTACAAAATTTCCAAAAATTACATGAAGGTAATGTGTGACGTAAAACAGAACAAGAAAGTTTCAGTGAATTTGGTTGAAAGTACGTGTAGTAATAAAATTGTTTTAAATCCACTGCAGAAGAATGTGAAATACTGAAGCGTGGAGCTCTTCCAATGGTGTGCCCTGCAGGCTTACTCTTGCGCGCCAAAGATTGTGTGGACTTAGTCGGAGATCTGTGTTCGCGCGCCTCTGGTAGTGTTTATCAACGCCACTGCTAAACTCCCCTTTCGGGGACTCTCAAACTTTGGCGGATATTGCGACTCGATGGCTCCTTGTAAACTCCTCTCCAAGACGGTTAGCATGACAGTCCGGAATTGGGAAGACAGTGGGGATGGGGAGAGAGAGAGAGAGAGAGAACTAAAGAAAGAGAGAGAGAGACAGAGAGAGAGAGAGAGAGAGAGAGAGAGAGAGAGAGAGAGAGAGACAGACAGACAGACAGAGAGAGAGACAGACAGACAGAGGAAGAGAGACAGAGAAAGAGAGATAGAGAAAGAGAGATAGAGATAAAGAGAGAGAGAGAGAGGCGGACGAGAGATGAGAGGTTGTTGAGCTGAAGGTTTGCGAATGAGTGTTAGTTAATTTTCTCTCAAGAAAGGTTCCTGTCGTGTTTCGGGACAATGCGTCTGTTACGCTATAAAGGAAGCACATCAAAATATGTTTTCGAACAGTGTGTTGACTTAAATTTCGAGAAATTGCGTGTGAAGAGTTTGTATTATTTCAACTCCTCAGTTTGTACTCTCGTGTTGTTTAAATGAAATCCACTTTAGATCTCAATTCAATTTTCTTTTTCTTTTTTTTCTTTTTAAACTCACGTTAAAATTATTCTTCCGTGACCCATCAATAATGTCTCCGAACGAAATTAAAGTTTGGAACGTTAAACTAGTTAAAAAACATTTGAAAAAAAAAATCAGATCGCTGCTTTTTATAGCAGCAATACAAACATTTGGAAATATTATTTCAAATCATTGTTTTAAAACTCACTAAAATTTTTGTTTTAGAATATGGGCATTTGGGGTTTTGTTAAGAAAGGAATTGATAATTCTTCGATAGTTATAAAAATCATAGAACAAGTACAAAAAGTAATCAACTGAATAAGAACATCATAACTTTATGGCATAGGTAGACGATGGCTTTCCTTATAGACGAATGTACGCACTTTGATTTTTAAAATTAAGATTTCTTTCACTTTATAGTTATGTAAATCTTTACCAACATTTAAAAAACAAAACCTAAGTGCCAAATTACTTTCAGCAACTTGAAAACTTAAACGTCGTTCATGTGAATGTGGTGAAAATTGGTGAAATATAAATAACAAAAATAAAAACAACAACAAACAACAACACACACAAAAAAAGAAAAGAAAAACCAACAAAAAACAAAACAAAAACAAAAACACCACCACCACCACCACCACCACCACCACCACCAACAACAACAACAAAATAACGAACAAACAACAAGAATACAGCAACAACCCAAACAATCTGAACCAAAAGCAAATTTAAAACAAAAATGAACCCTTAATTAAATTTTTATGAAGTATTGAAAATCAAGACAGTACAGTATACAGACCAGAGTTTTAAGAGTGACTTTCTTGTATAACATAAAGTCCAAACGGACACAACACTGTGCCAAATATCTGAATAGCTGCCAGCTAATATAAAGGGCGTCCGAAGTAAAACATATACGAGCAGGTCACATTCTTGTGATATACTTTTCTAAAAACAATTTGCACATGCGCACTGTTGAATAATATTAAAACTTCGCCAGTGTGTTGTGATGAAATTATTTCTTAAGATAGGTTTGATTAAATTTGTTGGTTTCCAAAGTGTCCATCGCCTACCTCTTATTCGGCCCCCTCATAGACAGATCCCATGTCAAAACTGCCACTCTCACACTGTTACAGAGCTCGGATACCAGAAATTTAGTGGTACTGATCACTTTACATGGCTACTGTTACCAACCAAACAGTAGGAAACAATACTACCTGACTCGACTATAAATCAAACCCAAGTATCTTTATTAGAACCCTCGTGATCTACTACTTTGGCTATCTTGCCGCACATAAATAGAAAAATTTACTTAGGGTCTTTGCGGTACAACCATGGAGTACTTAATAACAGGTGCATCCCAGGCCAAAAGCACCAGCTTACGATTGTCAACCCTTAAACATGTACTTTCCGCGTACACTGTTGTGATTTATTTTGATATGCAGCAAAGTTAAGTTGTGCAAGTCTGTAATTTTGTAACCTTGTGGATAGGAGAAATGGGATACATAAAAAAAAAATCTAAATTCGATAAAAAACAACCCAAAATAATTATTGTAATACACCCATTGGTACCCTTTTCCATTGACTTTTCTATATTACCTATACGCGCTGTCCCTTTCTTTAATGAAACGTTAGCTCTGCAAGTTTTGTATCCCATATTTATTTCCTTAACAATCCTTTTTCGAAAGGGATGCCATGCATGCCCCTTCTTTTTATTTTTCATAATTTGCCACTCTGTCTATATAACTGTCGTTGTCTCCCCAAATCTGCCGTGTTTATTTTTAATAAGGTTTTTCTCCATACTCTCTCCCTCTTCTTTCTCTTCTTTACTATCTCAATTTCTCTCTCTCTCTCTCTCTCTCTCTTCTTTACTCTCTCAATCTCTCTCTCTCTATCTGATTTTTTTGCCTTCATCTCTCTTCCCGTTATCTGTCCCTTGGCTTTAACAATAAATTACACTCAAATCGAAACGGCGCTCTTTACCACTAATTCCTGGTTCTCAGCTTTGCGTTCTTTCCTCGCCCTCAACACCGCTCTTGATCGCAGCCACCGTTTTTCTCATCGCCCCATCGATATCCTCACCAGCGTCTTAGCTGTCCGGGAGAAAATTGTGTGTAAATCCGAAATCCATTTGTATTGGGGAGAACATTAAGAGGGGCTTGTTCTCCGGTGTCATCAGACGTACCCTCTCGAGTTTCCACCGGCGTTTGTCTTGGCAAAATCCATCGGTTTTGTTTTGGCTCACACATTGTGTCGCTGTGGCGATCTCCTTCATTGGCTGGACCGAGATGCTGGGCGATTCCAATAATTATTATCATTTTTATGTGGCTGTGCAGGAAGTAGTACATGTAGTACTAGACACTTGAGGTAGTAGATACAACGGTGGTATAAGCTTCGGTCCCCGACTAGGGGAAGGCTATTGCTGATAAAAATCAGTATTAGTCTTGGGTCTATATTTAGAGAACATTTGTACTTACTACCAATGATAAATAAATAAACAATTGGAATTAGAAAATATCATTCTGTTAAGGATATACAATATAATTAATTATAATGATACTGGTGTGAATCCTATTGATATAGTGTTACTAACATAAAGTTGAAGTATTGCTTTTATGTAGTAAACAAAACTAGGACTGCAAGATTTTCATCGGAGAATTTTAATTAATCTAGTCTCCCGTGTACTATCACTTGTAGGCCTATAATGAATGACCCAACGTGCGTATATCCTACTTTATTTGGTTAAATTTCACCGTGGACTTTTACTTAAGTCATCTTATTTATTATTGATTCTCTGTCACCAAAAGATAAAAAACAATATAAACAAAAAAAAAGGAAAAAAGCTTAATATAATCAACCAAAACATTACAAGGAATATTGACTTAACATACTATACGGACGTTATAACAATTAACATAAAATTAAAATCGATTACACGAAGAATTATTCCTGTGAGTCAAGACAGACCAGTATCGACAATGTGTGTGTGTGTGTGTGTGTGTGTGTCTGTGACCAGGACAGCACTTAAGATGGACGTAGAGAATTAGGAGTAATTGATCCTAGAGATGAGGAAACATTTTCCCATCGCTTCCTAAGCTTCTTGTCAGCATCTCGAGTAGGGAGGAGCCAGGAATTGTAATGGAAGGGACAGCCCACAGTATCATTGACAACAGGCTTAATTAAATTATTCCTCTCCAATTGTTTAAGTTTTTACGGGACAAAAATATAAAAATGAAATTATAAAGAGGCTGGGTATAGGAAAAGGTCTTGGGGGGTTGCTTTTTTTTTTTTTTTTTTTTTTTGGGGGAGGGGGGGGGGGTTATTTGTGTGTATGCGTGTATATCACACACACACACACACACACACGCACACAGAGTTAAATTCGGCAACTCGCTATTCTTAGAAATTATATGAAAATTCAGTCATTCACATGTAATCCATCTTTTGATTAGGCAAAACGATTACTTGAGAACGCGTAAAGTTCAAGGCATTTCTTGTGACTAGTTTTAAAACCCGACTAACATGACTATAGTTAATTCAATAAGGATCTATAATATACTTTAACTGCCTTTTGTTAAGTTTAAAGTTTAATAAGTAAATCAAAGAACAAACAATTTTACTGCACAATATGACTGGCTCTAGAACCATCATGACTAGAATTAAATATGTTAATAATAATAATAATAAAATATACACATTGAATTTAAAAGACTAATAAATAAAAAAAAATAACAAACCGACATGTAACCTGTGCGATTCTGCTGGAAAAAAAGTGTAAAATAATAATCTCAAAATATGAAAAATGTTTAGTATGTGCGGAAATGTCATATTCGTCCCAAACGTAAGAGACAATAGTTTTTGTTCAAACTTGTAAAAATATACGTTTATGAATAGCACAAAAGAATCTGAATAAATACAATTATAAAAAAGAACAATATGAAAATTAGAAGGATTACAACACCAACAGCAGACGAAACTAAAAGAAACAACAGCAGCATGGCAAATCACATTAACAACAATAATAAAACAATAACAACAACAACAACAACAACAACAACAACAACAACAACAACAACAACAACAACAACAACAACAACAACAACAACAACAACAACAACAGCAGCAGCAGCGGCATGGCGACCCCATTAAGAACAACAAAAACAACATCACTAACGAGACAATCAACCCGACTTACCAGTTATAAAATATAATACTGAATAACTTCTTGACACCGTGAAAATCAAACCTAGCTGTCAAAGTAGGTGAGAAACGAACCCCGCAGGTGTCTAGATCTACCTGAGATGTTGGAGATAAACCAGACAAAATTATTTTTCTTGGCTTTGGCAGCAAGTCTTTGAAGTCTGTCATCGAAGCATCTTTCCCTCTCCTCCTGTCTCTTCTCTTTCTCTCGCTGTGTCTGTCTGTCTGTCTGTCTGTCTGTCTGTCTGTCTGTCTGTCTGTCTCTTTATCTCCCTGTCTCTCTCTCTCTCTCTCTCTCTCTCTCTCTCTCTTATGTATGTGTATTTCTTAACCCCTCTCTGCTCCCGTGTGTCCCTCTCTCCTTATTTCTCTCTCCCCTCTCTCTCTGGAAAGAAAAAGACACACGATCAGGAGAGGGAGGAAAGCAAGATAACGATAAGAAATAGATAAGTAGAAAGACGTAGATGAATAAATAAATAGAGATAGAGAGAAAGAGAGTTTTATCTCCCTGTCTCTCTCTCTGCCTCTATATCTATGTGTCTTTCTTAATCTCTCTTTGTCTCCGTCTCTCTTTATTTCTCCCCCCCTCTTCCCCCCCCTCTCTCTCTCTCTGGAAAGAAAAGACACCCACCACCAGAGTAGAGGAGAAAAGCAAGATATCGATAATAAATAGATAAGTAGTAAGGCGGGTAGATTATTAAATAAACAGAGAGAGGGAGAAAGAGAGAAAAAGCATATAGTAATATGGTATAGTCCACCTCTTGTTATATAATTGTAAAGACGACATTATAAACTACCACAGGATATTTGAATACATTGGCTAGTAAGTTGAACAAGGAAGAAGACGGAAAAACCCAACCCAACCCTTTTGAATGCATTGAATACAGAAAGTTAAACTCCAGGGCCAGTGCAAGAATTTCTTTAAAAATTAAAAAAAAGTAAGATACAGAAGAGGGTGATTGGCATAGATGGTTGTTTCAGAAAGAAGTGGGCGGAGTGTGGAATCTCCTCAAGATGGCGACTTATGAAAGCATGTAAGTTAAGAGAACGCATGTATTTCTCATCAACTAATTAGAAAGCCATGCGAACCCAAACCTCTCTCCACGCTTAGCTGGCCGCAAATATTGACAGTTACAAACGAGGCATGGCGGTGGAGGTTGTAGATTGCTTTCTCTGTGATTCGAAAAACATAGCACAGTAAGATATATATGTATTGGCTTGTTTGTTATGTTTGTTTTTTTTCGTTTGGTTATTTTTTAAGTGAAATAAGGAGTTAGGATATTGGAACTGGTAAGCCTATAGGGCTTAATAATTATTGTGTGCGGAGTACTGATTAATATAAATGGAGATGTAGACATATTAATGTTCATCATGTGTTGATCAGCGAGAAATACATGTTTGACAGGTAATGAATTATTAGGTTTATTTATTTATTGTTTAGGATTTTAAAATTACCCTAGAATAACTGGGCTTTTGCTTAAAAGAAAAGGATGGGAGCTGAGAGAGTCAGCTGAAAATTGATGAGAAAGTGGGAGAGAAGGGAGAGAGAGGGAGGAAATTTCGACGGAGAGAAAAGAGAGAAATAAAGAGAGAGAGACACAGAGAGAGAGAGAGATAGAGACAGAGAGAGAGAAAGACAGACAGGCAGACAGACAGGCAGAGATTCCAAAGCTATTGACAGAGGCTGAGAAAAACAGTCACGAGAAAGACAAGGAGATCGAAAAACTTCTGGTTTGAGTCGGAAGAATTTTGAAATTTCTTCTAGAAATTCAATACAGTTACTGGGTTTGAAAAACAATGCTAATGGGGAAAGGTACGTGTTAAAATACAGGAATCTCTTTGAAATAACAACAATACCCATTTTTGTAAGTTACACCTTGTTGTTTGTCTCGCCTTCATGGGTTGAACACGGAAGAGAAACATTAGGCACTGTGAAAATACGCCTGAACCAACATACCTTTGTGTTTACCTTGTACCTTTTAGCGTCTACACTAAATCTTGTCACAAAATGTTTTCTTAGTTTAAACATTGTTTACTTTTTTCATCACCCAGATTTCTTCTCACCTTCAGCCTAAAAAATTGAAATACCACCACGAAGGAAGAAAGTGGCACAGGTATTGGGGTTAAAGCGTCCGCCTCCAATTCCGAAGATTCGAGGTTCAATTCACAATTGCTCCCTAGTATAGGTTTGATCAGTGTCAGTATAATATAACCTCAGGTCCCGTTGCCGTCTATACATTCCTTAAGACCAAGAAGTTAGAACTAATTGTGAGGCAACTTCTCTTTCTCCGAGAGAAACATAGATAGATATATAGATAGAGAGATAGAGAGATAGATAGAGAGAGAGAGAGAGAGAGAGAGAGAGAGAGAGAGAGAGAGAGAGAGAGAGAGAGAGAGAGAGAGAGAGGCAGAAAAGAAAGAGATAGACAGCTGAAATCGAAATTACAGTACATATGTATAAATGTGAGTGTGCTTAAGTCAGAGAGAGAGAGAGAGAGAGAGAGAGAGAGAGAAGAGAGAGAAAGAGAGAGCGAGAGAGAGAGCGAGAGAGAGAGCGAGAGAGAGAGCGAGAGAGCGAGAGAGAGATAGAGGGAGAGAGAGAGAGTTTAAATAGAAACTTATAATTCAAAGAAATCGGCAGTTATTTCATTTTTATCAATAGTTGTAGAAATTAATAATCACAAAGAGGTGCAGTAATTCATTGTGAGTGTACCGCACCTTCTGTAGAGAAATGTCTTGAGTACGTATCCCCACTTCCAAAATACAAAGCGGAAGTCACTGAACTGTTTACACTCCAGTCGCACCGATGACTCCGAGAAGACAACTCTTCCACTTGTACAAGTGCTAACCAGCTGTAGTTGTGACCCTTGATATCCTCTCATCCGCCAATTTGATTGACAAGAAAACAAAGGTCTGGGTAAAACAGCTCCAGTGTAAACACAGCCAGGTCTAACAACTTCACACAACTTTCGTTTAAACATCTTCACAGTTCACAGTGCTTAAGGGGGACGGGAACTCTTTTTCAGAGGAAAGAAGGAAAAGTGCATTGTACTCAATATGTCTTGGCAACATTTTTACATGATGTACCAAAATAAATGAGACGCTGGGTATTGTCTATTTGAAGACCACAATGGAAACCAGACATATCACATTTGACAAATTTCGAGATAATTCAATTTAAAGTTTCAAATTCATCTCTATTCATCAGTTTATGCAGGATTTAACAATAACATTTATAGTCTTAAAAACGGTTTTTGGATTGAATACTTTCTGGAGCTGCAAGAAAAAGATATGTTTTGTAGGCTAAGGTGGAAAACTTAATTTAAGCCAATTTGTGACATATCAGGCTTTTCCATTGCGGCGTTCATTTGATTTTTTTAATGTGATTTAATTCTGTTTATAAACAAAATTGGTCTTTATTATTTTACCTAGACCCTTTCTACTTATGATAAAACAAAGTGAAGTTTTAATGCTAAATTTCAATAAATAAAAAAGTCCTCCATCTTTATTTCGTAACTTTCATTCCTCATCTGAGTGTCCGTTCTTTTATATTTGAATGCTGCACTAATAATATTTTTCTGTGTAAGCTTTTGCTAAATTCTGCCGTTTTTTATATCTCTTTTGTACTAATAGCAAAACCAGAGACAACGATCTTTAATTTGTTTCATTGTTTTTTTTACATTATTTATTTCAGAGTCAAATTTGTATTTAAAAAAAATTATCGACATCTCGTTAAGAAGGAATTAAAAGTAGTTTTTCGTACAAAATACGATAAGGCAAGACAAAGCCGACACGGTATTTTTGTAGATGAGGTATTACGTTGGCTTCCCTTGGGTAATTATTTTAGCTAAGAAACAAAGTTGGTATTGAAATGTTGGATGTTTTCACTGTGCCCTGAGGGGAAAAAGTTTCAGGACGATACTTCAGCTCACTGTTATTCTCTATTCTCTACGAAAGAAACCTAAAATGTCAAAATATCCAGACTTTTTCGGAAAAGGAAAAAAATATTTGTTTGGCTTCTTTTTACTTAATAGCTTTAGATAACGACATCATGGTTGTTTAATGAGCGAAAGTATTTTTTAGTGTTATTCCATAAGTGTGCGCAAAACCTTTCAAATTCTTTCCAACTCATGTTTTTTGCTGTTTTGCGCTTCGGGCTGACCAAAGAATTTTTAACGAGTACTTTTTTAAGCTGTCGATGCCAACGGACAATGGTATTACTTAGTTCTCGCTTTGGTCATAAAAACAATACCAAATTTAATTAGTTTGTCACTTAATTAGCTCTAATTTAAGAATCTATCTATTTGCATGTAAATCACAATGTTTGCATACAAGATTAAACCCGTGAGACAACAAGCGTATTGGATATTTTCTTTTAGTTAAAAATCTTCTTACAATGAATGTTCAATGGATCTTTGAGTAGGTTTAAAATAAAAGCGGGGATGAAGTGGGATTGGGCAATGGAATGTGGTTGTGTCGGATTTAAAACACCGGCCTCCAATGCAGAAGGTTCGTGGTTTGAGCCTCACCTCTGGTTGTCACGTTTCTTCCCTACTCTGTGGGTCGGTGTAGGTACGAAGTGGCTTGCTATATCCGGATATCCCTTTCTGTGGAACCGCACTGATGATAGATCCGTTGTTGAGACGTAAGAGCCGAGATCTAAGAGCCGTTATACAAGGAGAAAACCTTCGCTATCATCGACTAAAGGTTTCCATACTAGAAGGGTTTGGGGAAGGGCAAACATAACTCCATTTTAATGGTGGCTAAGGACATGAACATTCTAGGTATCCCACATACAATACACGATGGGGTGATTCTTTTAGAATACTGTACGGACAAGTAAGGGTAGGCTATACTTGATATACATACAATTTTTTCGATAACCTTTAAACAAGTATTTTTTTTTTAGGGGGGGGGGGCGAAAATAATAAAATAAAACAAAATTAAAAGCGATTAATTGAGAGATCGTAGTTTTACTTCCCCTTTTTTCCCTTTGTTTTATAATAAGTCTGTGTGCACGAAGAAGGAACCACTCCCATGATACTTCTTCAATCGGCTAATTACCTACCCATTGCTTTCAAAGGGCCTATAAAGGGACCATTACAACTCAATAGCCCACCCTAAACGAAACAACCCCTTCCTGATGTCGCAAACCGTGTCGTCAAGGCGAAGAAAAGAGGAACCACACACAGCGACCGGCTGTTTGCGACAATGCACTCCTTTGCCCGTAGAGGCGCGATGTTGTTGCAGCTTTGCTGCGTTTGTTCTGTATTGTGTTTCTAGTAAGAGAATTTCTATGCCGCATCGGCGGTCCGGTATTTTTGCTATTAAACGCCAAACTTTATCCACACTTCGAGTTTCTTAAGAGCCTAAGAGACGGGAAAACTAGGAATGGGTTTCTCCACTACAAAGAAAGAAACACTTGGAGTTTTTAAGAACGTCCAATAAGCTGCTATATTAATATTTGGCTTGGGACAAGCTAAGTCCCGACTCTATTATAAGATCAGTTTACTCTGAAAATATTTCCAGCTTCCCGAGTTAGCACAATGGGTCCATATTAATCGCCCCAGCGCGGAACAATGTAGAGGCTAAATACAAAATACTTCTTTAACCGGTTGTTTGCAATAGAAATATCAATAATTATGTTGAATATTTATGCGTGCAGGAAAAATGTTTCCGAATAGATTTAATTTTTAGAGCATCCTTGGTGATTCGTTAAGGTTTTAAGACAAGGAGCTTTATATGGAGCATATTGGATCTTCTACAACATGCAAATATCAAATTTGTTGATTTTTATGGTTATGTTATAGAAAAAAGACCAGATCTTTTGTGCTCTCAATGAACAAAGCCTTCTCCGAGTTAACGTCTCTGCCACATCCACAGAAATGATAAGACGGCAGATGTTATAAAGTTTGATTCTTTTGTACTTCTCTCAAAATTGATCTCATGAACGGGTTCTTTGATTTTTAGTACTTTGTATGTATAAACATGAAAAAACGATCGAAAATGTGTATGCTCACATAACGTGTCGTAGATAAATTGATGAAGTAAATCCTACAAATATTTACAAAGCCATATTGTAAAAAGTAATATATGCGTAGAGATTGCATTGCATAACAGTTTTCTGATTGGATCGGTGTCAGTGCATAAAGTGTGGCGGCTGAGACTTGTTGAGTTGAGTTGGTTTAACTTACAACATCAGCACTTTATAGGCTATATTGTGAACGGGACCCAAGACTGAAGTCTTACAATTTCATGTGCTGCCACACACGTGACAGGGCTGGGATATCATGACTCCTGTCTCAGCCAGTCACGACACCGATCGTAGGGAGCGAAATCTCCAGGGCTCGAAGCGGCTAAGACAGCTGGTATTCCCGCTTTGTCTCACTTAAAACTGTAATATCTTAGTATCAGGATCCGGCCTCCATATAACCTAGGTGACAACGTTAGACGTAAAAAAACAACAACAACAACAACAACAACAACAACAACAACAACAACAACGTAAACGAATCTAAGCATCGCAGTTTCTACCCAAAAATGGATTTCAGTTATCAGATGTTGCATTATGTAAGCCATTCAGCCACAATTAAAAAAGACAATTACTATTGCCATGAAATAGATGTTGTCAATCTTCAAGAACGTTTGAATTAATTAAGAAAACTAATACCAAACCCTCATAAGTATATAGTGCATATTTACCATTACAGGTTTATTAGACAGAAGTCTATATTTCCTGCTCTCCAAATTGTTTTTCCAAAACTTACCAAAATGTACAAAGGTGGAAATGAAAAAAAAAAAAACTGTGCTATGGCGAAACCGTATAGTTAGAGTGAATTCTATAAAAACCAGGCTGTCTTTTAAACTTATTAACTTAGGAATTCGTCAATGAGACAAATTATAAACCATCTGTAAAATTTAATAGGTTCTACCTATCTTTGACATTAACGCCATACTCTTTTTAACATATACACTCTAACCACTTCTTCTTAGTTCTAAAAGCCTTCCTATAACTTTTTGAAAATCTTGTTCGCCTGTTTACTTGCCGCCTTTCAATTCCTTTTTTTGTCTCTATTTTCCATCTCTCCGCACACTTTTACAAACATCGGTGCGATAGACACTCCCAATCTCTACCTGCTGCAGACCACTTGTATCCCCAGGTATTGACAATAGGCAGGGGGCAAGAAAGCATCCCCACTAGAATGGAAAACAAAAGATGGATGTAAATAAACACGGCTTCCTTAGCGTCATGTTGGGACAAGGCTTGAAGAGATGAGCAGACAACGATCAAGAGAAGGTGGCACCGTAGTGGAAACGAACGGCGATAAGTCTGTAATTCTGATAGGACTAATTTTCTTTTCTTTGAGGTGGGGTTTGGAGAAAAAAAAAAGGGG
>RQTK01000067.1:835656-865261 GCA_003991915.1 Elysia chlorotica | reverse complement strand
ATGCGAGTTTCTGATCTCCCTTCTCCCCCTCTCTCTCTATCTCTCTCACTCTCTCTCTATCTCTCTCACTCTCTCTCTATCTCTCTCACTCTCTCTCCCTCTCTCTAAGAGTCTCTTTCTTTCACTTTATCCTCCTTTCTGTTTGTATTTCTCTTTATCTCTCTCTCTCTATCTCTCTCTCTCTCTCTTACTTTCTCTCGCCTCGATTTCAATCTCTATCTCTATATATCTCTTTCTCTCTCTCTGGCACTTATGTTATCGTTTAATTTTCGATACTTGGCTATATTCATTAAAACACTGTTTTGTCCACTAACAAAATATCATATTGACATAACCAAGAAAGTGTTTTATTTAAGAGAAAAAGGTAATAATTGTTTTACACGCCCTTATTCTACAAGGTGTTTTCTTTTACATTTAACTCTAAGGTTGTGCCCTTAACAAGTCCTTTCTGTGCACTTCCGATCTCGCTTAATAAGTGTACAATAATGCCATACTCTTTGATCTTCCAGAGAAAAGCAAAGGCATCGCTCACGGCATCATTATTGATTGTTTACATCTCCTCTCGTGATGAAAAGCATTCTGAATTCGAGTAGACTCAATATACCCTTTAAGCCTCTACACCTTGTTGTCCCATGATACTTAAGTTAGAAAAAAAAATTAAATAGAAAAAATGAATAAGAAGAAAATGAAAGAAAAATGGAAACTTAAACACAAACACTCTTTTATTTCGGGTGTGAGTACTCAGTACGTGTACAAGAGGGCGCGATCTGGTGTCTTTTCATCGCCTGCGCCCTATGTGGAAGGGACAGCACGCCACAACAAAGGGAAACTCATGCTTTGCACTTGTAAAAGTGTTATGATAAGATTGCAAACACCTGCGAGTCTCTAGAAACACTATTTACCGAACAGAAAACCCCCATCGAGACAAGAAAGAGGGACCCCAGCAGCGAGTGCTAGCGAGTGGAGATCTACACCACCAGGTTTGTTAGTCGCTGCAGGCGAGATAGTACATGTGTTGCGATTAATACGGCGTTAACAGATGGCTTAATCACGCCCGATTGGCACGGGATTTTCAGTGCATCTGATTGTTCATGGCTCTGTATAATGTAAGTCTAGGATAGAGCTATGATTGGACGCGTTGATATTCCCTTAATACTCGTCTTCGTTTTAACTAATGCCCGCGTAATCGCAATGTCTCTAATGGGAATACTAAGCAACTTGCCAAGCAGGCAGGGGGGAGGAAATCCCTTCTCTTGTCTTCGGGGCGCGCTCAGGAGTCAGAACTGATATCCCCTCCTGGCTGTGACGGCAGCCGGGGGAGAGCTTCGGAAGTTGCTGGAGCTGGGCAAAGAAGGAGATGCTTTTGAAGTTGAAACCTGCGGAGTGTTGACTGTTTATCTCCCCGCCTGGCTGCCATTAGCTGCCTCTTAACTGGGTAATGATCCCTTGTACACATTAAGGAGCGACAAAGGTTTGGGAAGAACGAAACAAAAACAAAAAGGATTACTCAGAACAATATACAGTACATGTACAGGAGAACCATTTCAGTTGTATTCAGATGGTTCTTATGCCAGGTTCCAGACGATAAATACTGTTGTAATATTTTTGTCTTTTACGCAACGTTGAGTGGAGGGATATGGAAAAGAAAGGCTTGAAAGAAAAAACAACAACTCTTTATTTTGAGCGTGACGGAAAGCGATACGTTCAGGTATGCAATTTTTGCAGGTTAGAATGTTAAGTTATTGTAGGGATCAAAGAGGGGAGAAGAGATTTAAAGTGAAATGGTGACAGATATATTGAGAGGGTAATTGGTAGAGGGAAGGAAGATCGAGATATTACACTTCTAAAAAGCTATTGTTAGATGCTTTTCACTTACAAAGAACTGTTTTGGTTATGGCTCAATTCAAATACTGTAAAGTCAAAGATATTATGTAATAGGCCCATATACAATCCTATTTGTTGTTTTTAAAAGCTGTTTTACTATAAAGTCTAAAAACTTAGAGGGCTTTTGAAGCAACAATGATAAGAAATTGTAACATTTTATCGTTGCTTAACTGACTTCTAAAACAATTGGTAAACAAACAAAAAAAAAACAATAAAAAAAAAAACTATAACAAAAACCAAAAAATAACAACCATGCAGTATAAATAGGGTGACGAACAGCTGAGTCCTGTTTAAAAGGATAATAATGAAAGTTAACCTCAGTGTCTTTCCTTTGGTCTTATATTGCCTCGAGTAAAAATGACGTCTAAATTTTTTTAAAAATAACTCTATCCCTTTCCTCAAAAAGGTTCTCTTCATCTTTTAGATGTAATGAATATATAATGTGAACTAAAGTTTATATTTTTTTCTAGAGAAAAGGCGATTTTTTGGAAATAAAACTTAAAAGTCAACTACAGCTATCCTCCGGAATTACTTTTCTGAAAACCATATTTTTTTAGTCATGTTTATTGCATGTTTACTAGAATATTTAATGGGGCGGTTCTATGAAGCGCATCTAAATTTAAGTGCGTTCATATCTTGCTTAGTGCCTCTCAATTTTCTTTCTATTTTCCTGTCTAGACTCTACTAAAGTTAAGTGCGCATTATATAACCGGTCGATCGATGATATTCACTTATAAGAAAATATCATGCATGGACTTAAAAAGGTTACGAATAGGTGTTGCTTACTCCTAGAAAGGCGGAGTAATCCATGGCTGTCTTTGTTATAGATTGCCACGGGTTATTCCACAACTTCTCTTAAGATCGGTTCCAAATCAGTCACCACGTGTTTTTTCCTTATTTCACACACAAATACTTTACAAAGGGGGTAGCTAAAAGTTTCGGTTATCCATCTTTTTTGAAAATCACTATTTTGACAAATGTACTTAACACAGACATCTATCAGTGTACGGCGTCCATTTAAAAAATAATAATTATTTTCTCATTGTTCTTAATATTTCCTCCACAGAGACAGGACGGGCACATTTCTGAATATATTTATCAAATTGCTTTCTATGTTCAAAGTTTGCAATGGAAGGTGTCTTTCCTGTGGCTGGTTTGAAAAAAAAATCCGCTCCTTTGTAATGTGAATTCATACAAAGCATAGAGAATGTATCAACATGCATTTTTTTTAGAAACAAATTTATTTTATTATTAATCTGCGGTATGAATCTTTTATTTAATTCTTCTAAATATATGAAAACAAGGTCTATAAAATGTAATAACTTGTGTAATTTCCCCACTGTCATTTCTTCCTTACCTCCTTCTGTCTGTCTGCCTGCCTGTCTCACCCCATCTCCTCATACTTTGTCTCTCTCTATGCCTCCTTGTCTGTCTGTCTGTCTGTCTGTCTGTCTGTCTGTCTGTCTGTCTGTCTGTCTGTCTGTCTGTCTGTCTGTCTGTCTGTCTGTCTGTCTGACTTTGTGTCTGTGTGTCTGTGTGTCTCTGTCTCTCTGTCTGTCTGTCTCTCTGTCAGTCTGCCTGTCTGTCTCTTTCCTTCTCTCTCTCTCTCTCTCTCTCTCTCTCTCTCTCCGTTCGCGTTCCTTATACTACCCTCTTTCTACCTCTCTTTTTTCTCTCCATTCCACGATTTCCTTCACCTTCTTGTATTCCCATACTTTACATCCCTAACTTTATCTTACACTGAATCTCACTTAATCTCCTTCTTTCTTTCCCTTTTTTTCTTTATGAAAATCTGTCCCGTATCATTTTCTCTACGGATTCCTCAGGGAGCCCTTCATTAATTTTCATGAGCGTGTCCGCGCGTGGTCTTCAACGCTTTAACACCGGTCTGAATAGCTTGAATAGATTAATTAACAACAGACCGACCAATTGGCAAATTGAGGCTGCCGTCTCTTGTTCTGTACAGAAACAGCGGGCAGACAGCGAGACAAGGCGGAGAAAAGTTTAGCCCGTCTCGTCCACGACCCGCTTGCGCACACTTAACAGCCGTTACGACGGCCAGCTAACGGCGCAGGAGACGCCGAAATAATCGCCGGGGGAAAACTTGTCTTTATCATTACAAATGTTTTCCGCTGAATTCAGTGAATTGGCCAACTTGCTGCCGGACTTCCAAATGAGAACGACTGTTATTGCCTGACCTACGAGCTTGCTCGCTGATACGTCTCCCAGTCCTCTGGGGAAATGGCTCTTGTTTGGATCTGCTCACACCCACAGTTATGGAGCTGCTGCGTAAGGGCTTGCCGTCTTAAGTACATCCTTCCAAACAAAAATTCACTGTGGTTGTGTGGCTATCATTCCAATAAACTCGTTCTATCCAATTCTGATCAGATTTTTGTTTCGTTTTGTAGGATTGCAAAAGGGGGGTGGGGGTGCTCGTCTGCAAAATTTCCATACGGCCGTTTACAATTCTCGGAACTGGAAAACATCTTGTGATTAAATCTACACAAGGGAAAAAAGCGGCTTCAGTATTTACTGCCAAAGCTGCGGTTATATTGGGGGAAACTCCTTTTTTCTGCAAATCTAATTTTCAACCTCCCAGGAGGATTTTCAAGAAAGATGATTTGCAAAGCAACCAGTCTGAATTGCTTCTCTTTGCTTGCCCATGCAAAAGGCAGTCAAAAAGCATCGTATTAATCAAAGAAGCGGCCACCCATTCTTTTGAAGCGCTGAGACTTTATTTGCCGAACGACTTTACTCCGTCTTTGGGCGACCTCACAAAAAAGGCGAGTCCATTGGGGGTGACAATTGCCCTGTTGTAGCGAGAAGATGATTGAAGATCTTTCATTGTGGGCGTTCAAGAATCGAAAAGTGACTGTTTGGTAAGGGAGATAATAACGTTCTGCTCAATGTAAAGAAGCAGAGTCGCTTATAGAAATTGTGGTCGAGAGTATGAAAGGTGGGAGGTTTGGAGATGAAAAGCAGCAAAGACTAAACTGGAGCTCGTGCCGCGAAGATGAGTTATGTTCTCTTTCTCTTATTGATACTCTGAGACTTTGGGGTGATTTTGTCTCTTGTATTTTATGGAACTAAAGAAAAAAACCTGATTTGGCAAAAAGAAGTAAAAAAAAAAAACAACTCACGGTAGTGGGCTAAATGCATCTTGAAAACGAAACAAAAGAGAAACGGTGGAAAGTATTTAATATGGAAATGAATTGTTGGAAAATATACAAATTAAACAAAAGAGAAGAAGCGAAAGAGTTACAACTTGAAATAAAAGAGAATAATTATCGAAAACATAAGGCTATAGTGCGATCTCCTATATCCCTGGTTAACTCTGAAAATGTGTTACTATTATCATATATATATTATCGATATTTTTTCAGAAGTCTCAAATTGACAAACAAATCAAAATTTAGAAACATGTAAATGCGCAACTTAGGCGAAACATTTCTTTTAAAGAGCGCTCCGCTCAACCAAAATGTCCGTTGGATAAAGTTTCTGAGACTAAATAACATTTTTTATATTTAATAAATACCCCACATCAAAATATTGTAGTCTTTTTTCCTGTTTAAGACGCAATCTAATACTGAGATTTTTAGTACATGTGTATGTAAACCTTTTGTATGTCCCATCAAATAATATTTCATTCGCATATTGAATATATTGTTTTTCTTTTCGTTATCTTAAACGGCCTTGTTAATTCATTCAAGTTAGTATTCTTTTTTGTCCAATACAAACAAGTCAGTTTATTTCCACTTTAATTTTTTTCCATACTTTTCTCTATCTGTCATACATTTTCTCCCAGGCCCACCATGCATGATCCCTACGACATGTCTAAGGCCTAAAGTACTCACGAGCCAACCTACTGCATGCATGAACAAATTCAACCACATGTCAACAGTTCACCAAAGCCGTTCTAAGGGGCGCAATAAAGCATGCTCTTTTACATTACATTGTTTTTCATGGTCTCATTTTCTCAGAAATTTCCTCTCTAGACAACAATAGGCGCGTGTCTATGAGACATTAATTCAACTCAATGAGACACAATGACACTTTCTCTTAAAACATGCTAAGAAGGTAGAGCGGCGTTATAGTGTTATTGTGGTCTGGGAGAAGTACCAGGCTTGAAGTGGGAAAATGTGGCAGAAATCTGTTTCCCACTCACTTTTTACAAGGGCCAGGGACATTGGTTTGGAAGTCGCGTGTCTTGTGAAAACGCCCACTATTTTCTTTTCTTTTTCTTCTTTAAAAGTGATATTCAATAATCTCGTGAATTTCTAAAAAAAAGGGCATAACCGGCGGCAAATTCTAATACTTACATATACACATATAAAGTCTGATATATGTTTATACAGATACATAGCCGGGGTACCAAGACTTCTGTCTCAGCCAGTCACATTACAGTGGCACTGTCACAACTAACGACCATAATATTATTGGTCTGATCATGGAAGAGAACCTGGACATCCAATTTGAAGTCATGCCATCTACAACCAAGGCAACGCGACCCATAAGCACACCTTCTAAAAGATGCACAATATGCTTGTTTAAGGCTAAGAACAGTTTACTATTAGTGAATCATTGATGAAAACAATTGTTTCAAATAATTTAGTTGTGCGATTCACGGTCTATTATAATTAATTTTATTTCAATATATTTTTTTTTGGTTTCCATCTTTTCTCTTTCTGATTTAATCTTTCTTCAAGCAAATACTTTATGTAAAATTCCGATTATCGCATAGTAGTGAAGTGATCACATCCTCTATCCTCATATATACCTTTTCCCAGTACCCCCGATAACCCCTTCTCCCTATCATACTCTACTCCAGATTCTCCAATTCTATTTTTTTACTATTTCCTCTGAGTTTTCCGCCTGCCCATCTTAACCCTTTTTCATCTTCTTTTTTCATACAGACCTCAACGTTTCTCAGCGTCTTAATGAGATTTCGAATAAAAGAATTTTCTCGAGACCCTTGCCCCCTAAACAAGCTTGCAGGCATTCATGCACGCCCGTGAAACAACGGGCCCCGAACGGTGCTGAACGGCGCGCACCCACACTCCGGACATTTGGTGAGCCAATCACGGGCGAATCGTTTCGTTCCCCTCAATAGGACGCACGTCCACAGTTGTCCAGAAAATATACTAGACCTTGCGATATACACGACGATAATGGATGACGTAAACACGCCGGTTATGTGTGGAATTTTCTGATCGCCCATTGGCTCCGTAATTCTAGGATACAGCTCTGATTGGACGCCGGTGTAGATTTCTGTACCTGTCGTCATCGTTTTCGCTATGGACTTTGTTATCGCAAAGACTCTATTTTGAGAAAAATGAGCGAGCTAGACAGAGTCGGAGCATTTGTGGAGCGTGTGCGTTCGTCCCCGGACAACTTTCTGTCCGCATTTCGCACCAGCGCGCACCAGACGGGCTCACGGCGTTGCTCTGTTTGCACAACTATTAGGGACATCGGGGAGGGCAGGCGAGAGCCTTATTAAAACGTTATACCTCAACAATTGGAGCGCTCATTTAACATCTCCACTCACGTCCCCCAGATATCTGCACGCAGGAAAAGTGCCAGGCAAAGTGCGAAGAAGACAAATGCCCACTAAAGATGGTTGTGTGAAATATTTCGGACGTCCCCCCCTCTCCCTTTTTTTTAGAAGCACAAAAGTGAGCGGTGTTATCTTTATTTGTCTCTCGTGCGTTTGTTTGAGGAAGACATTGGTCTTTGTCTTCTGGTGACAGAGTACAATAATGAGTTTGACACCGGCAAAGATTAATTTGTTTCAGAAATACTTTACGGGCATTTCATAACAAACCTGCCAGTATGTTTGCAAGTCAGTAACACAATACAGATTACAGATCTTGGTGAAATAAACCTGTCTTTGTCTCATTTTTGGTGTGCTTTTTTAAGTCTTGTCGCTCCTGTTACCTATATTGTGTTTTAGAAGAATAAATGTGATACAATAAAGAAAGAGCTGGAGTAAAAATGTGTGTTTTATCACCTTCGCATCTCCCGAGTTATCAAATTCGTTTAGTGGGATCTAGTATCCGACTGGTTGGATCGGTGTCAGTATAACGTTAACGGCTGAGATAGGAGTTCTAGAACAGGTTTTAATTCAGTTCTTTCAAAAACAACAGTCCTAGCTTTCTAACTGCAATGTATAAATGCCGCCGCTCTGATTGCTCTTGGCGCTATCTGATATTACGATTACTGTCCAAAGATAAACTTTTGATCGTTCCACCTTACCGTCTTTCAAAATATAAATGATAAAAAATCCTTTTAGTTTATTCAGAAGAAACAGGATAACCCAATAATTCATTTTGTTTGTCCGCATATGCCTCGTCTTTAAAAAATAGATGAAGGTTCACAGCGTCCATTTAATTAAAGAGCCAGTTGGTCCAGACAACACGATAAAACACCACAGTAGACATAATCTTAGATTGTAAACAATAGATCGCCAGTGCTCTCCAACTCAACACCAACAGTGAGTCCTTCGAAATTTGAGCCTTGAGGTCTGCTGCGAGCAATAATTCTTCCGATGAGACGGCGGAACAATTTGCGCGTGTCAGTTTAGCCAAGGACTATTTTTTCGGATACCGGGGATTCCCGTTGCGGTGCGAATTTGTTTACACATGTTACAGTAAATTGGGAAATGTCTCTGAGGGAGTGATAACATCCCTTCCGCCGGACGAAGTGTAGAGCAGTAAACGGGATCTGACAACGGAGGAAAACAGAGCAAGGGAAAACGTCACCTTCGCCCAAACAGTTACCTCTGCTTGGAGCTGAAGTGAGTGATAGGTGCAGCCCTGCTAGTCTTTCCCTCAATGTCCATAGCCCCTCTCTTGTCTAGTTCGTAGATTTACAGGGTCGTTCTTTTGTTTATAATTAAACTGATGCTAGCCTTGTTCAAAATAAAAAGAGCACACAAATAACATGTTTATTTTCTGAAGAGTTAAGGTTGTCGGAGGAAGCATGACGCTTTCAAACAATTGTTAGACTGTTAGAAACTTGAAGGTGAAACATTTTAATGAAGCAATTTTTTCTTCAAAATTTGAGTAAAATATGTTATAGCAATCAATTATCATCAGTCAGGAAACTTTTGCGGTTGTTTAAATTAATGAAATTGGCGATATACTAAAAACTCCTCAAAGGATTTAGAATAGGAACTTTCAATGATTTTGACTTGATTGAGTCAAAAAGTAGTTTAGCATTTTAAAGTTAATACAAAACTAATCCCTCTATCGTTCAAAACAATAATTGTTGTGATATCTTTTAATTTTTTACATGAAAAACAACTGTTTTCCATTACCTTCGTCTTTGCTCTTCTTTACAACCAGTCCATCTGTTGGCAATAAATCATTGTTGTTTACGAATTGTTGATTACAATGTAACGCATTCATCTAGCGATAGATGTGCACCACCTTCTCACATTGTTTCGTTCACAAATTGGTGCCAATTTTTGCAACAGCATAGATGTCGAAATATTTTGCTCGGAGTTTCTTGCGCCGCAGACACGCGAAATTGATTAGACGTCTTGCACAGGAGCGGTTGAGTATGACTTGTTCATGCCAAAAAAAGTAAGTGTCGTGAACCAAGAAATCATTGAATCATTTCCGTTTGTCTACAAAGCATTTAGGTATAGACATACACATGGAGTTCTGCATCACAAAATACAAGAACGTGTTTACACGTCTGTAGACCAGCTGAGACGCGACGAGAGGAAGAAAAGCAAGCCGCTTAGAACGGAAGGGGAAGAATAAAGGTTCTGCACATGCGTAGACCGAGGACTATTTAAACAGCTCAAAGGACAAACAAGGTGACGAGACTGATACCACTAAAACCAAAATGTACCCCAACCTCCGGCTTACCGTAAACAGAGGCTTCCTTTATTGTTTTGGCATTCGAGGGGCGAAATTAATGAAAACAGAGGAAGCTTGTAGTAGCAACAGTCTAAAACCAGCCAGGTCGGATATTGGCCAGGGAACCTCCGCATGTGCGGACCAAAAGGTATACACAGGAAATAGTGTTGATTGGTCGCAAAGCTCCGAGTTGATGGGCTGTGCTATTTATCACTGTCTTGTAAAAAGGGAAAGAAGAAAAGACGAGGAGGGTAAACAAAGGCTAGAGAGGCAGCGAATCATCGCACGGCAGCACAAGGATCGCCGACCAGCTCAGCTGGTAGAGCCCCATCTAGGTTCGAATCTCAGCGAGTGTCCCCAGTCTCTGTACATGGTTCCTCGGGAGACCTAGGAAATGTACAACTTGTCGGAGGTTTCAATTTTTCTTACAGTGGCACAGTTCTCCTTTGGTGAGACATAGAATGCCAGATGTTAGCGGTAAAATATTACCCACAGCTTAGATCTGTAAAGGACCTAATCTACGTGAGGTATAGGAACTATTACAGAGTGGTAGGGTTTTATATGGCTATAACTATTTTCAGCTGGTCACACGGTCTCAACTCTTAGGCAAATTATTTAAAAACAATTTTTTTTTCGTTATTTTCTTTTTGCCTGTAACTTTGCATTTCCCCGTTCTTCAGTTTTTATCTGCTACATACCTGCGAACGAGATTATTACTATTGCAAGCTTTGCAAAGCCAGTAGCTTCAGTGCACCTCAAAAGGACGGAGGCAAAAATTGAAAAAAAAATTGCAGAGGATAAAACCCTGGCATTATATTATATTTATGCAAAAGTGTTGGGTTTTATAACTATCATCCATTAACTCTGAATTGAAAAAACAACAACTGCATTATAAAAAAGGGCAAACAATCTTCAACGCTATATTCGTCATGTGCAAATAAATCATAACTACTGGAGGTATAGTTTTAAATAGTAATAAAAAAAAACAAACAAAAAAACAACAAAACAAAAATGAGTCTTGAGGCCCAGAAATGTCGGTATCAAAAAACAGTAACTATATACGTTACAATTGTGAATATTGTGAACTTTAAAAATATTCTCGCCCATTTTAAGGCTCTTCATGATAATACATATATTAAGAATTTATCGTAAGCTAGTGACCGTCTTGGAAATGTTTTCGGCAAATCATGACTTCACTTTAAGAATGACATTTTTAAACATTGTAGGAAAGTAGAATAATTGGTGGTTTCCTGAAACCAATGTATTTTTTAAATTCAAACCAATAGTATGTATAATTATTTTTAAACAATTATTGTCCTTAAGATAAAACAGGTAGTGTTTTTTCTTCAAAGGTAGTGCAATCTGTGTACCTTTTTGTGAAGTAAAAAATAACATATCTGTTGATTATATATATTATTTAATATTGCACTTATTAACTTTGCTAGCAAGACTTTGCGATAAAAAGAAACGATTTTCACCCCCTCAAACTTTCAGCCACATATCAACTGCATGCATACATGTAGATTCAAATTCACGTTAACTACGACACATGCCATGCGATAATGGAATACATGTGAAGAGTAAAAGGGAACAACATAGCTATCCCGTAGTTATTGAATAAAATAGAAAGATAAATGACTACATGTAATTGAATAAAAATAAGATCTTACCCCCCTCCCCCCAAACATAACAGACATAAACAATAGACACTTCATGAGTCTAATCAACACTTCAAGGAACTCTCACACCCATAGGGCACGGGCCATACCCTGCGGCCCACAGAAAATATGGAAACGATCTGGCTGGGTAACTGGCTATGATGGCCTGCTGTTTAAAGGTAAGGTGAGCATAGTTTGGCTTTGCAGATAAAGTAACAGACACACTGGGGAAAACCACCCGTAACGTGTCTCTAGAACCGCCTGACGCGTCTGGAGTTGTCGACACTAAACACTAAACGCCGCCCGCTTCTTGGGGTCTTGCCGATTTGGCGTTGGGCATGTAGGAAATCAACTTCGATAATAACTAGATCCAGTGAAAGTCTTTTTCAAACTTTAAAAAAAAGAGGTTTATACCTAGAATAATCGCTATAGAAAATTTAGAGTGAACATTTTTTAAAACTTTTTTTTAGAGAGTACTGTATCCAAACTTTTAGTCAAACCCCAATATTTATTTTCCATGGAGAGGAGAGGCGCTAAGAGAGAAACTTATACAAACTATCGCTATGTTTTTTTTGTGGTATTTTCAACCTCTCCAGCCACCCAGACAGCGAGTGTTCTTTCCCCAACATTGCTGGGACCAGTGTTTAAGGTCAACATTTGTTAAAATAAATATTATGTCGCTTATCTTGCCATTGTTTGCTTTCTCGCCGTGCGAACTGGCGTCTCGTGGGGGAACAATAAGGATGCTGATGCTAATTCTGTAAAGGTGATCTCAGGGAGAATACACGGGGCGAAGAAGTCTGGAGATAATTGTTCTCTCCCCCCCGTCATCATGTGCCATCAGCAGCGCTGTCACTGCTTTTTTTCTTTCGTTTTTTTTGCCTTATTTTTTTTCATTGCATTTTCGTCATCAATGTTATTCTCAGTTATGAGTAACATCCATCAACGACTGGGCCTTATGGCTGTTATCACAGCCTCCCCCCCCCTTTTTTTTTCTCTCTCTCACTCTCTCTTTTTCTCTCTCTGTTCCTCTTTTCTTTCTCTATAGCTTGTTTTCTACCTCTCTCACTCTGTTCCTCTTTTCTCTCTATATTTATATCTTGTTTCCTCTTTCAGTGTCCCCCTCTGTTCCTCTTTTCTCTCTCCCTATCTTGTTTTCTTTATCTCTTTCTCCCCCTCTGCTTCTTATCTCTCTTTCTCGCTCGCTCTTTCTTTACGTATCTCCTATATTCTTTCGTTCTCTCACTCACTGAGCTAACCCACTGCCCCCCCCCCAAAAAAAAAAAAAAGAGCAAGTGTGTAAAAAAAAAAAAAAAAAAAAAAAAAACTCCCCTCCCCCCAAGTCCATCTCTCTCTCTCTCTCTTTTCCATCTCTCTTATATTTTCTTGTTGTTTCATTTACTCAACTCACCCACTGCCCTGTCTTCATACATCTTCTGACTCTTAGTCTCTTTCTTACACTTGTTCTTAATCTACATGTTGGTGTGTACTGAGCAGAGAAGAGTAGCGGTCTCAATTTAATTTTTGAGAGGTGCATAAAATATTTCATTACCTTATATACCATAGATAATTATTTTATGGTCACACTAATCACCATCACTGATAAGTCTAATGTGTGTATTAACAGGTATTTAAATTACCTAGATTTAGGCTAAAAACGCCCTTACTTTTCGCCGGTAGATTTTTGCAGGCTGTATTATTATTTTAGTAGCGTTAGATCCCAAATGAATTTATACTTTGACGACTCGTATCTATTTAGATACTATCAACAAGAATTACATTAAAATAAAAAAAATTGGAAGAGAGAGAGAGGGGAGAGAGAGAGAGAGAAAGAGAGATACAGAGAGACAAAGGTAGATATACAGAGTCAGACAACACACATATTTACAGGCCCAAGGAGAGGGTGCATAATTAAACTTAAAATTGCCTTTGGCCAGAATTAAACACTAATACTATTACTATATTTATGCGTCTTTATTGTTTAAAAATATTATAAATGTTAGCAGCAAAATAAACCGATAAAAGCGTTGCCCAAATTTCAAATAATGGATTAAATTCAATAAATTCATACTTATATACTTGTAGTAAAAACTATCTAAAATTGTTTAAGAGCTGAAATACCATTTATTAGCTTAGTAAGAGTGCATATACTTTAACACAAGCAGAACTGCCTGAACAAGGTGTTTGTTCGCCTATGTTTGCCCTCCTACTATCGCCTGGCGCCTGATCCTCTTGAAGGAGGGTAAGCGTCGATGGACGAGTGTTAATGATGTTTTTGACCTTTTATACTACGGTGTCGAAAATGCATGCCTGTCTATTTATTTGAACATTGGCGTGCTATTCTTTGTTCACTACTTTGAAGAGGCAATTGAATTTAAAAATAAATATATGACTATATGAATACTATATGACTGTATGAATACTATGTATTTCTTAAGTGTAATCCAATTCACAAAATTGAACAATAAAGGTTACAGTGACCTATCTCTAAAGATATTAGCACAGTAAGGACAGACTGCTACTCAGGGATGCTCTTTGATCTGTCTCTTGCAACAACGTTAATAGATCAAACTGTTTTCTATAGATAAGTGAGAATACTCATATGGCTCTAAATGAAAAATGTTTGTATACCGCGGTGACTTTGTTATTTTAGGAAGTCACGGTGAACTGGAATCAGTTCTAAATTAGGAAAGGTGAATTTGAACAAATACAATACAATCAACAAACTCCCACGCTCAGTGTATTATTTATTATATTAAACTATATTAGACACAATCTTGAATAGTAGTCACCAGAGGCCTCAAGTACACAAGTCACAGAATTGACAAGAGTGAATTCATATTAGCGTTAGAAAGGCTTACACCGTTGTTTATTTATTTATTTATTTTGTTTAATTATTGAAAATTTTAAGACCAAATCATGACTTCTCACAACAACATGCAAGATCACTGAAACAAACAAACATTTGCATTTAGAGCCCCACCAAAAAAAAGATATTTATTTTTAAAATGTGAGGTAAATAATGAACCAGTGACGTAATAAGTTGACGGGCTAATGCCCCTGCAGCACGGTGCACATTGCACTTTTCCCGATATCTGTGTGCAAGCTATAGGACCCACACATGTCTGCTGGCTGGCTTCTGGTAGAGAATCAAACCTGTCGCTGCAGAATTATGCCATTTTTGGGCAAAATTATGCCAAATAATGCTCAAAAAGCAAATTAAGGTTCACTGGGCTGAAAGTGAGGATCTTATCTCCATTGGCAGGAGCTTCCTGTCTGTCTCATGGCCGACGCGTTGCTTAGCCTATCTGGTCTATAGATAAAATATCACTGGTTTGGACAGTTTCATTCTTATAGACTGAACAAAAAAGACCTGCTCACTGAGTACCAATCTGTCCTAATTGTAAGACTTATATATGTAAAGTAAACAAATAACTATTACCCTTGCGCCAAAATTCATTCACTACTGACAATTCGGTGGCTCTGCCTGTTGTTTTGAATCATACTCAGATAGTGATTCATTTTCACCTCCTAAGACCACACAACAAAATGCAAAGTATTATAACTTTACCTTGAAATCACTCAATTGGCGGTTCTGAAATGGCAACTTTCTTAAACTATAATCACACATTATAAAACATTAGTCATTGTTTTGTTTGAATAATAGTCCGTTCTTGATTTACTTACTACATACAGAATTCCAAAGGCGGAAATCTGATTTCGAACACTCACGCCTGCTCGCCGAAACCCTGTTGAAACTTGACTTAAATTCTTCTTCTAGCTCAAAAGAATACTTTTAGCCAAGGGCTATTACATTTTAACATTTTTTAATGAAATTAAATAACTATATAAATGCGAATTTTCAAAAATCAGTTTATTAAATGTATTTATTGATTATTCCTTGGGGGATATGGGATTGTCTGGTAGTTCAGTCAATAACTCAGTTGATAATGCTTTAGACGGGAGTCCAAGACGTCCGAGGTTCAAACTTCATATAGTGCCCCGTCTGCGAGTAAAAAAATCTCCGACAAACCTAGGAGACGTTATACTAACAAACAAGAATCCCTTGTTAACTGAAAGAAAATGATAGAAGCCATTCTATGGTTTTTTAGGTAATCAGTTATGCTGGAACCAAGATAGCAGTTATTATTTTTTTTCTTTGCAATTTGCTGGGCGGCTTGGAAAGATGGGTAATTTTGAAGGTTTGAGATTGGGGCGTCATAAAAGGCTGTATTTCTTTCTCTCTCTCCTGCTCTCTCTCTCTCTCTCTCTCTCTCTCTCTCTCTCTCTTTTTTTTCTTGCTCTCCTTCTCTCTTTTTCGCCCTCTCTGTTCGCTCTCTCCTTTTCCATCTTGTAAAAATAAGAAAAACAAAACTGTAAATATAAACCAAAACATATTTATTAAGCGTTTACATTAACACACCACGATGCTTGGTCATTAGTTAGATAAATTCAAAATATGACGTCCATTCCTTGCATTGGAATCTCTTTATCTTAACACCACATGTGTAATGTCCAACATTTGTTCCACAACTTCCAATAACTTCATTATATTGTACCTACCTATAACCCCTATTCGATGTATATAGCTTTTGTTCTACGCCAGAACAATAACGTTACAACCAGAGACACAAATAACAAAGACGTGAATAGTGTAGAAGCATGATAGCTGCACCTTAGTAGAAAATATTTGTCTCTTAGCATCCGCTCCGTATCTTACATACAAGTCTTTAGTGATTGATTATAGAGGAATGTCTTCCTCAGCAGCTGCAGACCTTTTGGGTTACCATAGTCAGTAATACAATGTACATGTTTTGCGATTCAGACGGCGATGGAAGCTGACATGATCAGACCCCTTAGGTACGGGTTTTTCTAATCTATCATTGGTTCCGTGAGTCTGAGATAGAGTTATGATTGGACGCTGGTGTAGATTCCCTTACCTATCCCAGTCGTTTCGCTATGCGGCTTGTTTATCGCTTGCCTTCTTTGGTCGATAATTGTAGAGAAATATCTTCATGAGCAGCAGGCCTCAACGTCCGGATACCAGAGTTGGTACATTGTACATTGTACAGTATAGAGAGACAGAGAGATGATACACCAGTTTAACCCTTTTTAACCTTCCGGAGGCTTGGGGGACTGATGTATGCCGCAGCCCTCACAGAGTGGGATCCCCATTAGAGCGAGCCTCACGCTGCGCGGTCAGCGACTCGTGAAATCTAAACCTGGAACTTTCAAAGGGGGCGTGCCGGAAGGAAGTACAATGTACACCCGCGACGCGTTACAAGCCGGGACAGCCGTAAAATTGCCCAATCATTGTAATGGGCTATATAATTAGCTGTCTTCTGGAGAGAGGCAGGCGGCCAGGCCAGAGGGAAAAGAAATCCGCTGATGAAGATACCAAAAATCAACAGGGGGAAAAATAACTGCAGGAGGCATCGTGTATCGCAAGGGTAAAAAAGCGAACGTTCAGCTCGAGGACAAACCTAATGAAAACGATACCACGGTATTTTAACGCTTTTCAAATACTGTAAAACAAAAGGGTAAAGAAAGAGAACTCCCGTTGAAAAAAGGGCGGGGCAAAGTGTTTTGATGCAGAAGGCAGACATTTTTTTGAAACTTAAGTTGTTGTTTGCGGGGAAGATCGTGCCTAAGGGATAACCAACCAAGGCCAGAGATTTGAAATTCTTTGCCCTGCATCTCAGTCGGAAACCTTTGTCCATTCAAAGGCATCACGCCAGTGTTAATAACATCATCCCAATTCTAAGAAACCGCAGCATGTGGAGCGGAATTGCCTCGATCAACTTCAATAACACCCCCTACTCAAAACCCACCGTTTAAACTGCCTCTATTAACATCAACTTCACACGCACTATTACAATAATGATTGATATTTTATGTTGTTCTTAAACATATTTTATGGAAGTCCAATATACATTTTAATATGTTAAGGGACGTTCTCTTCATATTTTCCATTCCGCTTGGAACCAACAATGTTAATTTTAATTCTACAATGATTTAGTTTCCAAGCTAATCTTAACAAAGATGAAATGGTCGTAAATTTCTTCACCCTTTTTCCTTCTGTGTCTAAAAATACAGTTTCTCATGAAAAACCCTACCTGTAAAATTCACAACCAATAGTTTTTAGACCACGATATTTTATCTGTGTACACGTTATGAGAAGGAATAGCTTACAAAACGACAGCTGATATGATCGAAGAGAATAGTGCAACAAGAAGACAGAAAAGGACAACACACATTAGAGAATGAGTTGCAGAACAGATCAAGAACGACACAATCAAATACATAAATAGCTAATTTTTGGCTGCCTCTTTTGTTGCATTATATTGAAATCATGACCCATATTAAGCAAAATGCGGATTAGTCAATAACAGTTGCTAAGTGAGAAGATTGAACAAAATGAATTACAGGAAACGAGATTGGTTTAATGATAACTTATTTCATAGTTTCAAGCTGACACTTTTAATTACATCTAATGTCTTTTTTTTATATTTCAGTATGACTCCAGTGACCCGTCAGCTTAGCCGCCACTGTAGAAAATCTTTTTTTTTCTTTGTCTTAGGCAGATTTTAATTATTACTGTGGCGTAAGGAGACATTGGTGGCGTTAAAACAAAGGCGAAAAACATATTTACCTTTACAATGCTTGCCACAATTATGTGCCAATCCATTTATTCATTTGCAATAGCTTAGACTTTGTTCATGGCTTAAATATTTCTTCCCCAGTGAGAGTGTGTGTTTTAGTCTAACGGCTCATATTCAAGCTGTTCATTCTACTCTCCAAAACTAATAAAAGTTCCAAAAATCATTCACAGCCTTTATTTATATATAATTAATGATGTCCCTCAGAATGACTCGGGGGAAACAAAATACAAAAGAAACTGTGAAACTGATTGTATACAAAATAACAGCAGTTCTTGAATGAAATTAAAACTGTTCGTTTTCTCTCTCTCTCTCTCTCTCTCTCTCTCTCTCTCTCTCTTTCTCTCTCTCACACACACACATCACCACACTTTCTCTTTGCTACTCATTCACCCTCTAAGTCCACTACAGTAAAATATACGTAACAGTAACTCTTTTACGCCTTCGTCCTGCGATATTTATACACGCACTTCTTGGTATAATTTGACAGTCGCAAACAAGTCACGGCAAATCCTCTGGTATGGGTCGCAGAGACATGGGGGAGGTCGTCATCGTACAACAAACCGTTGTTGACTAACTCATTCATGTCTCTGTGTGCCGCGTCTAATAAAGACTCATAACCCAGGCCAAAACTGTCAATCAGCGAGTCAGAGTTCTAAAGGAGAGCAAACATACATATTGACAGTATATTTTTTTAGTCGGTTTTTCTTAGCAAACTTTGGAAAACAGCTGTTTAGCGCTGTAACTCAACTCAACCATCTCTGATCCCGATGTTGTGTTAGATGTAGTGATTCACGGAAATAAATCTATGTACTAATGAGTGGAATAATATTTATATACACCAGGCTATCGAAATAAAATACAAATAATTAATCCACAATTAAAACAGAAAGCTCAAATTATCTCTAAATACAACATGGTACTGTGAAATCATAATGTTTTAACATTATGTTTTGTTGAAGAAGGTAAAACGTAGAAATAAAATGTTACTTTAATAATAGTTACTAATAAAAAAGTAATTGACTTTTAAAAAAAAAAGAGAAGAGAGATAGATAGATAGATAGATAGATAGGTAGATAGATAGATAGATAGATAGATAGATAGATAGATAGATAGTTAATAATAGTTACTAATACATAAGTAATTGACTTTTATTTAAAAAAAATGAGATAGAGAAGAGAGAGAGAGAGAGAGAGACAGAGAGAGAGAGGGAGAGAGAGAACAGATACAGAGATAGAGAGCAAGAGAGAGAAAGAGAGCTAAAGAGCGAAATGCTGAAGGAGAGATAGATATAGAAAGAACAATGCAATTTAAACGCTACGAGACATGTCAAAGAAAAACGAATCACTTTACTTTGATTTGCATTGCATTAATTTGGTTTAATCGAACGGGTTAAAATCTATTCTGTCCTGATAATTGAGACTTCAGCAGCGCAGGCCGAAAAAATCTGGCATATTATATACAACAAATAGAGGAGGATGCCATGCTGGCTGTTCGGGGATGAACCCCGGCCAAAGTCCTCGGCGGTCTCCAACTGGGACATTCACTAGTACAAGCCCCCCGAATGTTTGTCAGCGCGCTCGCCTTCTTCCGTGCACTGCAGGGGTTCCAGGAGGATTATAACAATAGTGCAGAGAAGGCCACGCGGCGAGGGAATAAGGGCTGGTTGTTTCATTAGCACTGGTACCCTTAGCTCGGTGGAAGACTGGTTTGATTGGGGTGGTAAAAAGCGTGTGATGGAGGGTGGAAAGTGAGAGTGAGCAGGGGTAGTGGTGGTGGTGCGTGCGTGCGTGCGTGTGTGTGTGATTTTTTTAGAAGGCGTATTGGCTAGGATTGTTAGCATGAGACACTGAAACGGTGGTCTTTACGGAGAGAATTAAGATAAAAGTAGTTATATACTTTAAGATTGTTCTGTCTATCATATGTATTATTCTGCGAGGTTAAGTATGTCATAATGTGCTTAGAAAAGGGGATACAGCGATTAAAAAACAAAACAAAAACAAAAATGACTTTATTATGAAAATTATTGAGAAATTTATTGAAATGTAAAAGGAAATAATTACTTTGTTAAAGTAAGTGCATTATTTTAATCTGTCTTGCAGAAGGATTGCCACTCAATCATCAAAGATATAATTATAAAATGTTAGGAAATCTGGCTGCGCTAAATTACGATGCGTGTAACTTTGTTTGGTTAGTGAGTTACCCAGAGTGTTCCATCGCACTTTTATCAGTAACATACAGACTCACGCGTCATCTAGAATATCAGCCTATTGCTGAATCACCTTTGGAGGGGGTCATACCGAAAGTTAATCACACAATGACAAGAGCAATAATATGTAAATTAAAACTATAGAACACTAAAGCTAAGGAGGGGCTTATTTACAATTGTTTTAATTGAAAAGGATACTATTTAGGCACCCAGCAAAAGGAAGGGCCCATATACTCGTAGATGAAGTTTCATTAAAGTTATTTTAAAACATACTGGCGTATAAAAACTATTCTATATTTTACATATTGGTGCAATGTGATGGTATTCCTCGTAAAGTATATAGTTTGGGATTACTGTCCCTGGTAATGTATTGGCAGGCGAGTCCGTGCTGTCCATGCCAATTGTATTTTCTTGATTTTCATATTCCACCTTTATGTATGTTTTGAGCAAGATCTAGTTTTTAGATTGCTTCTTATTTTATTTTTGTGATGGAAAAGTAAGATTCTGAGAGAGTCGATACAAACCCGTGTGCAGAAAAATCAGGTTTAACCATAAAACATAATAAATTAAAATATCACTGTTTTAGAGTGCTCTCCGAAAAGAAAAAAAACATGCGAAGTCCTTTGGCCCAAGCCCCTTAACTAGAAAGCCAAACCACCGAAAAAAGGAATGGCAAAATCTACATTTCAAGAAACAAGTTCCCAGGGTTTAAACTTTCAAGGAAGTGTTTAAATTCCCGAGAGGGAGTGACTTGATTTATTGTTTTTACTACACTTCACCGGTGGTCATTTTAACATTGCCCACACAAGAACTACGTCCTGTTGGTGCCAATTTGTTCTGTGTTAAAGAAACATAGCTGAACCGGCGTTTCCTCACGCTTGCAAAGTCTCAATGTTGCTAACGGCAATCTGGCTTCGACCCCTGTTGCGGAACACTTGTTTGTACAAGTGTTTTAACCCCCGGATTTTCACAATGCAAAGTGGAGGGAGACATCTTGATGAGTGCATCACCAGTTGCTACACAGAAATAATTGAGGGAACATTTTGCAACTAAGCTGATATATCCATCATTCTATACTCAATAAAACTAAGGGGGCCATCTTGTGTACAAGCACTGGTTATAATAGTTAACATACATGTATGTATAATCAGCATGCTCTCACACACAAGAATCAAGGCTTCCTGCTTGCATTGCGTTGAAAAACAATTTCCCCCAGCAGTTTCTATGTTACGACTCCTGCCATTTTGGTTATCCACACCCTCGTTAAAGCGAAATCGATTGCAGAACTGTAAGTGGAACTTAAGTGGAGTCGGGAAGCCCGAAACTACTTTTCTTCGGGGCATCTTTGTGAAAGCAGGGAAAGTATTTACGTGAATGTATGTATCTAGAGGCTACAAGATGTACAAGCTCCGAGGGGAGCCTGAAGCGCCTACTGGTTTTTGTCAGAGAGTCAGGAAGGCGAGGAATCACACGCACAGCTCTTCCTCAAAGAAAGTGATGGTTTAGGCAGATACACCGACTGCGTTCGAAAATCTACCAGCCGTTACCAAAACAAAAATTATGGGGAGAACTAAGCGTTAAAACAATTTTCAACTGTCGAACGAGTTGGTTCTGTAGCACGTGTGGGGATATCCTACGTTTAAGAAATTGAGACGAAGAAGATAATTTCTGACGTGGCAGTCAAGGTTTTAGAAATGGATTTCTTACGTTTGTTCAGTTTCTCAAAACCGATACTTACTTTATTCTGTCCGTTCTTTTTCATTTTCTTTGCGCCTCTCTTAATCTCGTTCTTCCTCTGCCCTCTCTCTCTCTCTCTCTCTCTCTCTCTCTCTCTCTCTGTCTTTGTTACTTTACCCCCCTCCCTCTTTTTATTTCGCTCTCACTTTCACTCTCTCTTTAGTTCTTTTATATATGCTTCGCGTATACTTTTCAATTGAGCCTCTTCACTGTGTCTAAATTATTATAGAAAAGAGAGGATTTTTTAAACTTTGCGCAACCTACTATGTCAAAACACCAAAGGAATGAAATAAAAACTGGTTCTATGAACTGTCTTTTGAAAATGTTCTTAAAAATATTTTTGGAATAAAAGAACATTTCCTTTCATCGTCATTGCACCTTTGAAACTAGATACTTTAAATTTTTGTGAATGTCGTGGAGCCTTGTCAGAATACATCTGGTTATCAGAGCAATCAGAAAAGAGAACCATCATCTAGAAGATAATTTCTGACGTGGCAGTCAAGGTTTTAGAAATGGATTTCTTACGTTTGTTCAGTTTCTCAAAACCGATACTTACTTTATTCTGTAATCTCTAATTCTCTCTCTCTCTCTCTCTCTCTCTCTCTCTCTCTCTCTCTTTTCCTCTGCTCTCTTTTTTTGTCTGTCTTTGTGATCCTCTGTCTATTTCCCGCTCTGCATCACACACACACACACACACACACACTCTCTCTCTTTGTCACTATACCCCCCTCCCCCCCTCCCCCTCCCCGTCTCTCTTTTCTTTCTCACCCATTAGTTCTTTTACATTTATGATTCTGGTATACTTTTCAGCTAAGCCTGTTCACCGCGTCTAAATTATTATAAAAAAGAGTTTTTTAAACTTTGCGCAGCTTACTATATCATGACTGCAAGGAATGCAATAAAAACTCGATCTATGCACTGTCTTTTGAAGATGTTCTTAAAAATATTAACTTTTTGGAATAAAAGAACTTTTTCTTTCATCGGCATTTCAACTTTGAAACTAGATACTTTAAATTTTTGTGAATGTCGTGGAGCCTTGTCAGAATACATCTGGTTATCAGAGCAATCAGAAAAGAGAACCATCATCATTCTTATACCAATTAAAGCAGCCACTGTCAAGAATTAGAAACCTTTGTCATTTTCAAAGAGAAGTCGATTTATCCTTCAGAGTTGTCGATAACCATCTGTTACACCAAAGCTGTCTTTCAAAATTGCATATGAAAAGAAATTCTGTGTCTCTAACGTAAATTGAATCTCTCTGAAAAATCTTAAACTTTGCCCTGGCGTCTAAACGATCATAAAACACGAAAAACTTACATACTGCGATAATAGTCATAACAATTCTTCAGTGAAGTTAACACAAATCTGCCTAGCAAATCTGTTAATCAACTTGGGATCTTCGAATGCAAGGCCGACTATGCTCATAAACAAATCGCCATAAAATACATGTCTCTCTCAGACACGGTTCAAACGAATAGGATGATTGGCAGCCTCTTTGTTAGATCATCACCACAAATTATAACTGCTCCCGTAGGGGGATCATTGCAGCTACGTGCGAAGCCATAACGTTGCTACGCCTTGTGCATGTGGGGAGATTTACAGATTATGCAAAACCCTTTTTGAAATCGTTGTTCTCCATTAGCCAAATATTCTTTATTGTAAAATTTATCACCTTTGCTTTAGAATATTGGGCGTCTTTCTAACCTATCTGCACAAAGTCAGTTTTTAAGCGAATTTGAACAATAAAAACTTCTGTAAAAATTGGGGTCTTACTGGCTTCGTGAATTCGAGTTATTTCTATGTTTTTTAGGACTACAAAAATGTGTTCTTTTTATGTCTTGCATCTTGTTTAAAACAATAAGAAATTGTGTATTGTCTTTTCATTAAACCTTAATTGGAAAAAATGCTCTTACACAATTTTAGATACTCACGTGGAATATCATTTAAAGGAAAACAAACATTGCAACCAATTTATGCTGCTTAGAAAATTATTTAAATAGAAAAGAAAACTAACAAAAACAAAAACAAAATAAAAAATGAACAATATAAATTGGTGTTGATTTATTATTTTACCTTGTTTGTTTAATGTCAGTGAAAATGTTAGTTTAAAAGATGTCCTTTGTTATACACCATTAAAAATAATACAAAAATGCCTTTCTATTTCCTGATTGAAACATTAATTGTTCACCAACATCTTTCCATGGGAACAGAGCTAATTTGCTTTAAGATCCAAACAGATCCAAATCCCTCACAGAAACTGATCCTTAGAACTTTACAATGGCCTCAAACAGATACACTGGATACGGGGCAGGTCAGAGAGACAAAATAGAGAGTGAAACCTAAGAGAAATGGCCGAAGGCTCTTTGGTGAGCCACCCAAACTATTATTCTATCTTCTCACTGCGGTGGATCGACCCTCTGATCTCCGTTTAGAAAAGAAACAAAGAAGAAGAGGAAGTGTTTAGGGTATCCAAGGCTGGGGTTTTGGGCATGGACAAAACGCGCCACCCGAAACTCGGATCAAACTGCCCAACAATGAGTGCGCCTTCCTGTTAATGGTTACTATTGTACTCCGTCCAGTTTGTTTGTAAATTAAACTCTTTTAGGGCGGAGAGATTCCATAGGTTCTATTAAAAAGGATAGGAGGTCTATATACAATTTTATCACAAGGATACCACACTAACCTTTACTGGAGCTAACACCATTTAAAAAAGCCCATTTAGACAAAGCTAGTATGTTTAAGTTAGTATCTGTTGATCCTTCAGACCATTTCCATTAAAAACAAAGGGTCCACGAGTCTAAATGTAAACTCTTATAATCATTCTCTATTGACATATTCCTAAACATTATCCATTGATTAAAGAAGGGTGAAATCAACATCAGGAAATTTGTTCGCCAATATCAACACTAAATGCCCAACGAGTCCAACCTGCGTCGTTGAGGGCGTCTTGAACGAATCACTCACAGCCCTTGGCGAGCTGCAAGTTGTTTCAAAAGACCTTAAACTGGACTCCATCGTTGTTTAATAGTTTAATTATCAGCCAAAACGTATTCCACCTGTTATTAAAAAAATCATTTTTTTTAATGATAAACTGTGTTTTATATAATTTTGTTTTAATCATATTTAAAAAAAAATTCCATTACAAATAAAGAGCCCACGACGAGTCTGAATCAACAATCTTATTATCCTCCTTTTGTGATGGAATATTAGAAAGTAATCTGATGAATTTAAAGGGTTAGAAATATCGTGGACAACCTTTCGTCAACATCGCCATCTAACTCCCAACAACGAGTCCAACCTGCTTGCTCGAGTGCGACTTGTACGAACCGCTGACAGTCCTTGGCGAACAACAAGTTGTTTCAAAAGCAAGCCCTTAAACTGATACTCCTTCGTTGCGGGCAGAATGGAGCTAGTTTTGTATAGAAAGAAAAATGTTGACCCCTAACATAAGCGCCCTCTCTGTCATTATCTTAGCTGGAGTCAAGCTACTCTTGACCCCGCCCCGAACTCCTTCACTCTTTCACCCCTTCACTCTTTCACTCCTTCATACCCACTGGATCAGAATGCTAGAATCTTTTGAGAGATCCGCCAACCCAACCACCATTCAACGTGTACAAAATGGAACGTCAAAAGTGTAAGAAAGTGAGTACAAACATGTACGTTTTTTTAGGCTAGTTTGGCAGCGGTGCCTATGTGATCTTCAAGGCGGGGTGTACGGATATAGCCTGTATTTCCCAAGGCAAAATACGATGAGGCTCGGAGAGAGATGTGGTGGATCTTTGAACTTTGTGAGGCTGATCGTAGGATGGAGGGACAGTATTGAGAAGAATAGCTTTGGGGCGACATTCTTTATTTGGTCCGATCTACATTACGGGTTTACTCTGTCTGTCTATCTATGTCTTGGTATGCTTGTTTCTGTCTCTGTTTGTCTTTGTGTCTGTTCATCTTTTCGATCATTAAATATTTTTTTCCTTCTGGGCTTGCCTGCAACTCTTCACATCGTCTTTCTCTCAAGCACTCTCTCTTATAGTTCTATCTTTTTATATTTTGCTTTATTACTCACTCTTTAAGGCACATAATTCGACTAATCATAACATTGGTAAATATAAAGGATGGAAACAAAAAATAAAGTACAAAAAACGTGAGATATTATGGACAAACGTTTTTCTAGCTATTTGGTCAATTTGATCATTTTAATTTTTGTATGTGTATAAGGTATTGAAAAATAAAATGGAGAAGAAAGCGTGATGGAGTAAAGAAAGGATGTATAATGAAAAAGAATAAGAAAAATATGTTAAAGACAAATGCAAGATGACATAAACACAAATTGACAAAACAAAAATAACTGAATGTTGGCATGAAAAGAAGGGAAAAAGCAGTAGAAAAACAAGAAAAGCAAAACAAAACGAACAATTTGAAATTTTGAATGAACAAAAAGTAAGAGAGAGATCAAGGACAATAAATAGATTTAACTGCGGAGGTGAAGAGGAGCAATAAAACGACATTTAAAGCTCGCACCAACAATCACAGGACCAAAATGATAATAAAGGAATTTTGTGCAAAAAATACTATTCACACTCAAAGGAAACAAAAGAAAATCGCGAAAAAAGGGCCACTTAAATTCATCTTCTTTATAGGAAACGTCTACAACAGTTAAAAAAAAGCGCCTTCTAAAAAACCAAACTGCTCAGGAAGAAAGTGGGTGTGTCATTTTTCTCCCATAGGGGGGCGGGGCAGGTCTCATGATGTGGGCGTGTCCACGCTCAGCAGTGATACTCGCGTCTTCATTAGCCAGATCAAAAGGCTGCAAGACACGATGCCTCGCCCGAGGGGGCCTTGTACCCCGCTCAGCTCAAACTCACTCACTTTACAGAACGCTTTATTTCTCACGCCGCACAAAACGCTTTATTCCTAGCGGGAGAAGAACGGGGGATTCCCCGAGTCGGCGGCAAACAAAGCCGAGATTGGCAATTAACGCTCACCCTGATAAAATGTTTTTTGCTGAGATCAAGGTTTGGTTTGGTTTTTGGTTTTCTTGAAGACTATCGTCGGGCTGATATTGAGGTCATAGGTGTATCCCGTATTCAAGGCGTGTATTATGCTTTCTTTGCCGCACGAGCATGAACATTGTAAAAATATATATAGTTCTTTATATATATATATATATTTTTTTTTTTTTGCGAAAAGGGTTATTACGGAAAAGCCATACTTACATGCTTGTTTGCATTAGAGATATAAACCATTTGGAAAAAAAAATGAAAAGATAATGGTTTCATAGGCCTGGCATTGAAAGGTTTGAATGCCATTGGCTTGTACTACACGTGATTTGCTGGAACATTGTTTTATGATGAGTAATATAATTGTATTATGATATTTTTGAAAGTTAAGTTTATTTTTACGACACGTCAGCACAAACGACTATATTGTGCCCATGATGTTGTAAGACAGTTAATACATTACACTAGTACAAAAAGTGATTCATTTATCTTTCTGAGTGGTAAAAGCATAAATACGCATACATGTGGCATAAAAGGGTTAGTTAAAAGTACAGCATTTTAAAAGATCATTGTGTTGGATTATCACAATTAAATTTTATTATACAGATTATTGTCCTTCATATACCTTAGTAAGCGTTGAGGACTAACAATTTATTAGTTAGTAAATATGCTCTCTAATGGTTTGAAAGCCAGTGCAGATTTCTTTCTCGGTGAAAAAGCAGGTAGTCGACCAGAATGTGACTATTGAGAACAAGAAATATTTTAGCATATAAATTCAAGCTCTTAGAAAATCAGCCAAGATTCGAACCTTTGCCCTTCTATACAAAGAACTACCGAGTTACATATAAGTAGTTCCACCTCGGGCATCAAAAGCCTGATTTTTTCACAATGTACATGGTTGTACCGTGTATTCCCTCAATCTTCGCCGAAAAGTAACCTTTCTGGAGAACTTCGGATACGTTTATTTTAGGATAGTGCATCCATCTCGTACATTCAGTCAGAAATCGTATTCCCCCGTTTCCATCTCTCCTCTTGGCTTCGGAACGGCGCCAAGGCTGTACTGTAAGTGTATGAAGATTTAATCTCAAGACAAGCATAAAGTGGTAGATCAGAAACACCCGGCCTGTCTTGAAACATTTCAAGATTCAATTATTTGATCTTTCTTACTGTTCTTACTGTTCAGTACAAACAATGTCTTTTCAGATTTATTTTTCTTCGTGCTCTCGAATAATGATGAAACGATTTTTGAAGTGCGTGAACTCTGTAAAGATTGTAGATCGATTAAAGAACGTATGGGTTTAACCATATATATAGATATATATTCCTATCAGTTTCTGCCAGTCATCAATCACTTTAAGATGGCCTAAAAAATGCCAACGTCGTAGTGTCATTTTAGCGTAACAAAATTGCATTGAAAATAAAGCATAAATTAAATTGATTAGAGAATGGTGCATAATGATCATTATAATACGCCCATACAGGGATGGATTTCAAGTCTGATAATTTTTGCGCTATCTCACAAAGATATCATGACTTCTGTCACAGACAATCATATTATACTGACACCTATCCAACCAGTAGCGAGCAACAGCGGGCAAATGATTTTTACCAATTGTGGGATTGAAACAGGGACCTCTTAAATAGAGGGGGCGCGGTAGCCCTGGGGTAGAACATTGGCTCTGACGCAGGAGGTCCGTAGTTCGAGCCCTGGCGATTTTGCCCCTCCCCTTCTGGTTGGGTCAATGTCAGTTTTATGTGACCTGCTGATACAGAAATCATGGTATCCCCGCCCTGTCTCGTGTGTGACATCACATAAAATTGTCAACGATATAGCATCTATAGTGAAGACGTTGGACGTTAAAACAACTCAACTCCACCCAAATAGAAGCTCAATGCTCTACTTCGCCAGTTCCCTCCCTTCTCAAGTGATTTCTCTTGCGCCCTATATCCTATTTTATTAACTGGCTGCATATTATTTTTAAGGTTTATCAATCCATTGTTTATGCATCTAGTTGAATGACTCATTTCTCTTTGGAACTCATAATGCGCTAAATTATCAGTTCCTTACACGAATAAGATCGTATTTAAGCATATTCTATTCTTTATACAGCCTCCATGCTTCTGAGCTATATTTAACCACTCATAATCAACATCGTTAATCACGTGAACATCAAATAAGACCCTGATAATACCTATACAGGAGTGTTACATCTAATCTCCCATGTATGTTTATATATAGGCACTTTCCAGCTCTTCCTTTCCTTTTCTTGTGCCTCATAAAAGTATCCAGAGTGGTCGCTCTTGCCGCCTCAGGAAACATATCCGCTAGGGCCAGGGGGTGGGAGCATGTTTCGCTTATTTTGACGGGCGCCAGTGTTTGTGTGAGATGGTACTAAACCCCTGAGACCAGGTGCCAGGAGCTGCCCAACATGTCATCCAACGACTGGTGTTATGAGGCGGATAGTAGACAGTATATATATGTGTGGAATAGAACGATTTACCATAGCGTATTAGGCTTGAGGGTAGAGAGAGAGAAAGACAGACAGACAGAGAGAGAGAAAGAGAGAGACAGAGAGACAGACAGACAGAGAGAGAG
>RQTK01000067.1:802922-835341 GCA_003991915.1 Elysia chlorotica | reverse complement strand
CCCACCTCCGCAGCAGCCTGCCGTGTATCCTACCACGATGTGTGAGTACCCATCACGGCTCATCCAAACAGAAACTCGAGGCCTCAGTTATCGTTGGGCCCAGGAACAATAAACGCGGGCGAGCTTAGACCACACTCCGTGCAAGCGATAGCCTCCCCTCGCCACTGTTTGTTTACATGACCGCTCACTCACAATATTTACCTCCTAATTGTCAAGGTAGACGCACATGTATACTGCTAGTTTGGTCTGCATCTTTCCTCTCCCTCCTTCCCCTCCTTCCTCGTCGTCGTCGTCGTCCTCCTCCTCCTCCTCTTCCTCCTCCTCCTTAAATCTCCTCCTACTCCTTTCCCTCCTCCTCCTCCTCCTCCTCCTCCTCCTCCTCCTCATCCTCATCCTCCTCCTCCTCCTCCTTCCCCCTCCTCGTCTCCCTCTTCCTCTTTCCCTTCCTACTCAGCCTACAAAGAAGTATTATGCGTGTTCCAAGACTGTTTCCGAAGTCAACCATTGCTGTCCAAATTAGCTGGATAAAATACGTTTAACCCTGAGAGGTCCCAGTTATGTACGCTTAGGTTTAACCTCATTCCTATATACATGTACATCACGTTTGTGCCCTATTACTAAATGACAAGCGCTTTATCAATACATACATAATTGGGAATCACTTGTTTTATTCAAAAGTTACACAATGTTGACGTGCTTCTATAAGTAAACCACGGGGATATGCGTAAAGGTCACGAGGAAAAATTCGTTTGGAAAACCTATTTAAAAACCGTTTCCCATCTCTGATCTAGAATACTCGAAGTAATGGAAACATTTATCAGCTTCTAGAAGCATTGTCATTCGATTCTTGCAACTCGTTAAAATCGTTTCCACAAGCTATATAAGAAATGCAAATGCGGTCTAATTGTTTTGTCATCAGAATCAATTTATTGAAGGATAGAGAAATGTTCCAACAAGACGAATTTATTTATTTATTGTCCAAATATTGCCTGTTGAATATTTATTACCCCAAGGCGTTATGAGATTGTGGTTAGAATCTGTGAGTTGCGGGTTGAAGGTGGATCAATAGTAGAGCGCGCGCACTCTAATCCAGAGGTCGCTGGTTCGATTCCTAATCGGGCCACCATGTTCACTAATGGGTGGGTCAGTTTCTAATCAGCATAATGCTGAGACAGAAGTCCTCATATCTCCGCTCTATCTCTGTGTGACATCATGTAAAATTGTTAGACACTAACCCTGTATCCCTCTGCGATATAGTCTAGTTGCTGAAATTTGGCATTTTGAAACCAACAAACCAACCAACATAACTAGTCGTACGTAACACCTACGATAAGCCTTGTTTAAAGCTGTTTTGAGTTTTTGTAGCCGGCACTGAACTGTCACCCAAGTGAAAAATATTTGCACATTTAGGGCAATAGCGATTTAATTCTATTACATCTTTAAGAATGGCAGAAGTCTTTTTTTCTGATCATCCTACCCAGTCCATACAAAAACGATGTAGGAAAAAAAAGCCAAAAAAAAAAAATACATTTTTTCTTCGTTAACGTGGCCTGGAAAGCTTCGACCTTGAACTTAATCCAGACTGGGCCCTTTTAAGAAATGAATCATTCAATAGTATAATAATGTTGACGCCATGTTATACTTTCCTTATTACCCAGTTTGAGGTCGAAAATATCGCCCAACAAAGAGCACTCTCACACAAACGTCATTCTCATTCTATTATTTTCATATTTCAATAACAAAAAAACAACAACAACAAAAACTTTCCATTTTCATACCAGTAAATCGTTTGAGCTTTTATAATCACCAGTCCACCTAATAACTGTATACGTATGTATATATATGTACACATCTCAATCAGCGCCTTGACTCTAGATCACTACCTCTCTTTGTTTCTGTATGTCCAGGTATCTATCAACTTTCCTCAGGTTCCGGGTTCTAGATGGGGCCAACTATCAATAAACATAGAGACAGACAACGTCCACTCTATGGAAACCATCTGTCTCAGTGCTTATACTTGCGGCATCACACAAAAACAACCGCTATTGGCACCCGTGTCTCCACAGCAATGAAACTGATCCTGAAAGCTAACTTGTTGTCTACATAAACGATCCCTAGCAGCAATTATTCCGTGAGGGGCATAGGCGACGTTTTATGCGAGTGAGGGTAGGTAGGGGGGTTTATACTAGTTCTGATACGAATTAGCAATTGGAATACGCAAAAGAGTTTGGACTTAGTCAGAATACCGATATATTGAAAAAGAAAGTAAATAAAATAAAGATACACGTATTGGCAAGGATGGGCCAAGTAGCAAAGACAGTTCATAAAGAGAATTGCAAGGAGAAACTGTAGATGAAAATAAGGGCAAAAGTTTAACAGAAAAAAGAGTGTGTTACGTTTCTTTGAGACAGAGATAAGTTGAGTGTGTGTGTGTGTGTGTGTGAGAGAGAGAGAGAGAGAGAGAGAGAGAGAAAGAGAAAGAGAGAGAGAGAGGGAGAGAGAGAGAAAGAGAGAGAGAGAGGAGAGAGAGAGAGAGAGAGAGACAGACAGACAGACAGACAGACAGACAGACAGACAGACAGACAGACAGACAGACAGCAGCAAGGAATAGAGTGAGTCTGTCGAAAAAAAAGACACTGAGTCGAAACTTATCAAACAAGTAATGGAGTTTTTTAATGTAACTCTTTAAAATACGCAACGCAGTTGAATAATCAATCATTTTTAGTATCATATAAAAGTATCACAGATAGGATCATATATGCCAATTAATGCCATATAACATTAGCACAGAATTTTGTAGATAATATAATATTATAAAACAGTGAATCCAAATGTTTGGGAAAATAGAATAATACATTTGAAGCATAATAAAAAGATGTGCATCGTAGTCAGAAAAACAACATATTTTAATTACTGAGAAACAAATTGAAACAAAGACAAAAAAGGAGGGGGGGATACAAAGGATTTAAAGCGGCAATGGAGTGATTTTTATATCCAGAAAGTTTTTTTCGTTGGACCACCGAAGTAATGCATGCCGAACACAATTTTTAGAAACCCCATGAAACCGTGTATATTGGGTGTGTCATGAGGAATAAATAAAAGTTCATTATTTAACATTCTAACGAAGTTTTTACTTTTTAGTGTATCTTGTGATTATAGCCTATTTAGTTACAGATTTGCCATTCGTACAATCATGTTTATCAAAAATAATTTATGAAAATTATGATAACCAATAGTACATGTACAATATATAATAACTGTTAAATTCCTACATAAAAATCCATTTCAAACACTATTATAACAACACTGCTTTAATTTCCTACTAAGTCATCCATTTCCTCCATCTTTCCCGAGACCTTCACAGCGTCAAGACAAATAACAAAGTACGTAAAATCATTAAAACATATACATGTAATACATGTACATTGCAATCTATGTAATAGAATATAATTTCTTACTAAGGTGTATGTAAAATGCCCATTGTCTCCTCTATTCCAAGACATTTACAGTGTCAAGACAAGTAATATAGTATTTAAAATCATTATTACCTGTGTAAAACTATAATACATGAACATGTAAAATGTAAAACAAATTAATTGAAGATAATTATAACAACAGTTTTAATTTCCATCAAGTTCACCACTTTACCCTCCTATCCCAAAACCTTTATAACTAACAAAGAACGTAAAATTATTATAACCAAGTATACATCTCAAACATAATCTTAATACAAGTAACAATGTTTTAATTTCCTACTAAATCCTCCACTTTCTCCATCTATCCCACGACCTCCACTGCATCTGGCCCAGGCACGGGCTCTGTGTGGTTCCCGACCAGGCTGTCTGAGGCTGAGACTGGCACCACGGCAGGGGATGAGTCTGGCATCAAGGTCCTGCGTCTCTGCCGGTCTATCATCCTCCAGTCTGGCTGGTACTGCTCGCAGTACATCTTGAACATTGCGACCTGAGGACACGGTATTAGTTATGTACAAAGTTATCTATATTTTTTACAGTTACTTGTACATGTATGTATACCTTACGGTCCCTATGTCCAGCTCCATCTGTTAAAGCCTCTATAACTGGTCCAGGGGTAGAACATCGGCTTCCGACGCAAAAGGTCCGTGGTTCGAGCCCTGGCAATTTCGTTCCCTACTGTTTGGCTGGAATGTCAGTTTAATGAGACCGGCTGAGAAAGGAGTCATGGTATCCCGCCCTGTCTCGTGTGTGGGAGCACATAAAATTGTCAGACGTCAGTATATGGGCCCTTCCACAATATAGCCTCTATAGTGCTTCTGTTGGACGTTAAACCAATTCAAGAACTCAACAACAACAACAACAACAACAACAACAACAACCACAACAACAACAACAACAAGAACAAAGCAACTCGCAATACTAACTCAATACATTACAGGTCTTTCGATCCACACGACAATAATGTGTAACATAATCGTGCCGTATAGACAATCTAGTTTTCTGATCGCTCATTGCCCTAGCGTTAGTCTGGAACACAGATCTATGATTGGGCGCCGTTGCAGACTCCTATACCTATCGTCTTTGTTTTGCTACGAGGCTCGTATATCGCAAGGCCTCTATAGATCTATGGTTAGACGCCAGTGCAGATTTCTATACCTACGCGTTTTCATTTTCGCCATGGGTCCCATTACCGCAAGAAATCCAATGTAGTAATAAGGGTATACCATAGATATAAGAAGTTATTTATATCTATGGGGTATACATGTACTTACGATGTCCGGCACCGAGGCCGCCGTGTGGTTCCGTCCAGGTCTGGACACGGCGCGCAGCTTGGCTGTGGATGGGTGGATCCATCTGGACACTGTTGTCTTTGTGGAGATGGGGCGTGTCTTGCTCTCAGAGTCCTCGATCTCGTTCAGCAGCACTTGGCGGGCCTGCTCAACGAAGAGAGATTAGAATTTTTGATCGGAGAAATCGAAGCTTTGTTCTACTTTGGCGTCTCTTACATCTTACCTTTCTAATGTTAGATAAGGGCGTTTATAAATATCGTTCAGCATCTTGAGAAGCATCAGCAGCTGTAATAAGTATGAAGAAAGTGCAGGATGCGTATTGTAGGATTCAATTAAAGTATAGGATCCCCCTGGTAGACGTTTACCCCTGAGAGGGAGAGAGAGATAGAGATTGAAAGACAGAGAGAGAACGAAAAAAAGATAGAGATATAAAGAATGGTAGAGAGAGAGACAGATATCTAAAGAAAGAGAGAGAGATAGAGAGAGAGAGAGGACGAAAGGTAGAGAGAGACAGACAGAGAGAAAAAAAAAGAACCCTTAGTCGAAATCTATCGCTGATTAACGTCTCCTATGCCCTTTTAAAGGTGTGTATTTAAGGTTACAGTATAATGTAAAGTTAGCCCATGATTGACGAAAACAAATTTTCCAAGTGGGCCATTTAAGTTTACATTTCCTTACCCTATTAATGAGAAGCATCAACAGCAGTGATTTATAGAAAAGACGGTAATTAGAAAGTAGCGGCTACAGTTTTAAGTCAACTCATTGTCTTAGATTTGCAAGACGATGCTGTGCAGTTGGATTAAAAATCGATAGTTGTAGCCCCACAAAGCTCATAAGACATATTTTATTAAAAAAAAAAACGTTTTTTATGAAAAGGATTTGTCAGCTGAGGCTCTTTGTTTCGTTTGGTCCGTAGGATTTCTAATCATTGTAACTATAAAATCCAGATTTCGTAAGACCTAATAATAAATTACAATAAATAAGGATATACATTCACTTCCTTGACATACTATTGTTTCAAGAAGCATCTAGCGTTAATTTCAGGATTGCTCGTTCATATAATTATTCTATATTAACATTAGAGAATTTAAAGAGATGATTTCAGAATGGTTGATACTCTTTCTAAAACTTCGAACACCACTCCAGAACACAAAGAAGTTAAAAAAAAACGAACTTAGGGCTAAGATGAATACCCTCCATGATACAAAGTTAATAACTGAACTTAATTTAACTGAACCCCCCTCAATACAAATATGACACTTTCTCTTTGGTAATTTATAATGTTTAAAGAGATACTTCAAATGAATGCTCTTCAAATATTTCATACATGTTTGATCATAACACAATTACTTTGCAGGTGTCATGTGTATGTTCTTTTTTATTGATTGCAAAATATTACTATTCCAAAAACAGAAGTTGGTTACGTACAGTTTAATTGAAAAATCGAAAAAATGACAACCCAATGGCTCTTCAGTTAACTTGATCTGTTAAAATCCGAATATTTCTTGAAACGTCTTACTTTACACGATAAATACGCTCGTATAGACATTATTTCTTTGTATTTGTTAAACAGGGGGAGGGTTCTATCTATATACATGTATGTATATACCGTTTTCATTTTCGCTACGGTTCCCGTTACCAATGTAGGAATAAGGGGATACTCACGATGTCCGGCACCGAGGCCGCCGTGTGGTTCCGTCCAGGTCTGGACACGGCCCGCAGCTTGGCCGTGGACGGGTGGATCCATCTGGACACTGTTGTCTTTGTGGAGATGGGGCGTGTCTTGCTCTCAGAGTCCTCGATCTCGTTCAGCAGCACTTGGCGAGCCTGGGCAACGTTGGAAAATTAACATCATTCTTTGGTCGGAGAAAGCGAAGGTTTACCCTATCGTAACGTCTTTTACCGTTTCTTGAGAAGCATCAGCAGCCCTAATTAGTATGAACTAGTATGAAGAGAGAGAGGGAGAGAGAGAGAGAGAGAGAGAGAGAGAGAGAGAGAGAGAGAGAGAGACAGACATACAGAAAGGGATAGACAGACAGAGACAAAGAGAGAGAGCGAGAGAGAGAGAGAGTGAGTGAGAGAGATAAATAGGTAGATAGATAGATAGAGAGAGAGAGTTCAATAACTCCTGGCGGACCTGGTCATTGTAAATTAAAACAATCGTTAGTCGGGGACAACGAAGATAAAAGGGTATAGAGAGCATCACCATTCAGGTGTATATAAGGTAAAATGGCATGTGTTACTGTATAATTTAAAGGTAATCCATTAAAGTTATACCTTTAACAGATTTTCCAACTGGCTCATTGAAGTTCACCTTACCTGACTTACCTTATTAATGAGAAGCATCATCAGCTGCTTTTTATGTAAAAAAAAAAATACTTAGAGCGTAATGGCTACAGTTTTAAGTCAACTCCTTGTCTTAGATTGGCAAAAATGGAAAAACACAACCTAATGGCTTTTTGGATTGCTTTATCCCTTAAAAGCCGAATATTTCTTAAAACGTTTTACTTCCATCGATTATTATAGACATCGTTTTCTTTGCACTTTGTAAACATGGGGGAGTAAATGTTTCAATATCTAATAGCTTTTTAATATTTTGTGAATGTATACAAAAATCTATTTGTGAACCAATAGGACGAGTAAATGTTTCAATATCTCATAACTTTTCAATTCGTGAAGGAACCAAGTTTTATAAAAAAAAATTTCAAACATGTATACAAAAATTTATTTGTGAACCAACCTCCAAACCGTCCAAAAAGACTTCACTCCTTGTAAAATCATTACAGCCAACTAGAGTGGTCGCCCCTGTCCCGCCAAGTTCTGGCAACCGGAAGCCGGTGTAGTCCACAATGGCGGCCGCCTGGTAGTGTGGGTTGGGCACCCGCTGCAGACGACAGATGGGGACCCACGGCCGCTGGTACATGCTGTCTTCCCGCTCAAACGACAAAGCCGCTAGAGGGCGTGGCGTCGCGGCAGGAGCTGTGACCGGGAAAAACAAAATTTAAATGGAAAAGTCGGTGAGCCAAAACAAACAAAAAACCCCATCAGATTACGCAGTAAAACGGTGCAAGGGGCAATATATGTAATGCAAAGTCCAAGACCAAAATTGAAAGGACATATGAAAAATTTGAATGTTACGGATTGAGGAACTAGGTTAGTCGATTTCTGAAAATGCGACTGTTTATTCGCTTTTATTTCTTTTTTTGTTATTCTTTGTAAGGTGCAAACATTTATTTCTGAACATTAAAAAAAATTCGTGTATAAAATCAAATTTGTGAAGATTACACATTTCTCGTTCCCGATTTTCCCCGTCATAGGATTCATAATGTTGAAACAATAAGGTAGATAGTGTTGTGTGCATTAAATTCCACTGTGTTAACTGTATTGCCCTGGAAAACAATAGGGAGTTCCCTTCTCGTCTAGCAAAATAAAGTAATGAACCTTAATTATTGATAAGGCTCCGTTAAGACAATAAGTGAACTGAGCTCTAAGAAAATGTAGCTTTTGGCAAAGAAAATTATCGTTAGGAGATGCGACACTGATCAAAGTAGCGCTGGTGATATTAAGAGAACAAAGAATTATTAGTCTGACAATATCTTTTTAAAATATTAAAGTAATGAAGGTGTCATGTTGATTATATTGTTGTTGTTGTTGCTCCTAAAAATGACTGAAAAACAAATGTGTTAGCGACAATTATTATAGTACAATGTTTAATTAGGAAAAGGATTAAGATTAAAATGTTGTTGATGATGATGATCTATACTGATGATGATGATGATGATGATGATGATGATGATGATGATGATGATGATGATGATGATGATGATGATGATGATGATGATGATGATGATGATGATGATGATGATGATGATGATGATGATGATGATGATGATGATGATGATGATGATGATGATGATGATGATGATGATGATGATGTGTTTGTAGTTGTTATCATTATTTAAGGGAGGGGGAGCAAAGATGGCACGGACAAGCATTGCAAAAATAAATATTGTCTTCACGACCAACAACAATTTGTTTTAAATCATTCTTTTGTAATGATATCACTTAAATCTTTTGACTTTTTGTCAGTTCTTGATACCAGAAAGGCACAAAAACTACTATAGACAGCGTCCACAAGTATGCACAATTATGAACTCATCAATGATCTGTCGATACAAGCATATCTAAAATAGTTTACAAATGAAAATGACTATAAACTCAATGTTAATCGTTTTTAACAGATTCATACGGTTAAGGATTATTGTAACTTGTATTATTGGCACAGAGAATGAAAAACGGGCAAGATAAACAAGGAATAACTAAAGAAGCCGACGTTAAAGCTGCTACTGGTGGATTTTTGTTGATGTAGATACAACATTCAATATTAATTTAGGTCAAAAGGTAAGGGTGATATATATAAATTATTGTTACCGCATTTAGTATGCGTGTGTTCCCTGAAAATTCCTGCAAGAAAGAACACGCACCTCATAATTTGAATGTGCCAACATAATAGAATGAATCAATGAACAAATAGATTTTTATAATCCACAGCATTATATTGGAACAAGTTTTATCGCAAAGGCCTTTTAAATTTTAAAGTATTGATCTAGGAAACGACATAAGTTTAACACTCCTAAAACTTTTCGGAGGCATCCGACTCTTTTCTTTTGGTGTAGACTATTAGAGAGAAAGAGAGAGAGAGAGAGAGAGAGAGAGAGAGAGAGTAAAATAGAGAAAGAGAGAGAGAGAGAATGAGAGAGAGAGAAAAAGAGAGAGATAGATAGATAGATAAATAGAAAGAAAGATAGAGAGAGAAAGAGGGAGAGAGAGAGAGAGAGAGAGAGAGAGAGAGAGAGAGAGAGAGAGAGAGAGAGAGAGAGAGAGAGAGAGAGACCCACATAGAAATATTAGCTGTGCAAAAATACATCAAATGTTACAGCACCCGAAAGCGGTTCGCTTTTCCATTGAGTGTGATTTGATTTTTGTGTTTGACAGTAAGTTGTACACAGATTAAAACAATACAACAAGTATGGAGACCCATTCAACAAGATCTAGACGGAAACGCAGTTTACAATTAAATAGTTTAGTTTAATCTGTGTAAAGTCAGTTAAGTCGAAGGGCGCAGGCTCAAGTGGCTGCTGGATCCGAAAAGTAAGAAAGTAAGTGTTAAGTCAGTGGCGAATCTCACCAGAGGCGATCTGTGATCTGTCCGACAGCCTGGCCTGATGCTGGTGTCTCCGCCGGGTCCACTCGGCAGCGTTCAGGTGGAACTCTCCATCTCTGGAAATATAGAGTCAAGCTAGGTTGACATGAAACTGCTGTTAGCAACTCCATAATTTTATAAAATAAAATGCTTTGAGTAAGTCTACTCTATTCAATCTATGTGTATTTTTTTTAAGTATAAATAGTAGTGATCTTTAATTCAATATACGTCCTTAGGTTTTTCAAAGAATCATAATTTATACGGAGACAGTGAAATCAGCTGAGATGTGAATTTGTCAATATTAATTTAGGTCAAAAGGTAAGGGTGGAATATATAAATTATTGTTACCGCATTTAGTATGTGTGTGTTCCCTGAAAATTCCTGCAAGAAAGATCATGGACCTCATAATTTGAATGTGCCAACATAATAGAATTAATAAATGAACTAGTAGATTTTATAATCGTCAGCACGATATTGGAACAAGTTTTATCGCAAAGACTTTTCAAATTGTAAAGTATGGATCTAGGATCCTACACAACAGGAAACGACGAAAGGGAGAGAGAGACCCACATAGAAATATTAGCTGTGCAAAAATACATCAAATGTTACAGCACCCGAAAGCGGTTCGCTTTTCCATTGAGTGTGATCTCATTCTTTTGTGTTTGGCTTTTGTACATAAATAAAACAATACAACAAGTATGGAGACCCATTCAACAAGATCTAGACGGAAACGCACTATACACTTAAAATAGTTAAGTTCAATCTGTGTAAAGTGAAGTGGCGAATCTCACCAGAGGCGATCTGTGATCTGTCAGACAGCCTGGCCTGATGCTGGTGTCTCCGCCGGGTCCACTCGGCAGCGTTCAGGTGGAACTCTCCATCTCTGGAGAAATAGAGTCAAGCTAGGTTTACATGGAGCTGCTTTTAGCACCACCACTATTTTATAAAATAAAATGCGTTGAGTTCGTCTGCTCTATGCAATCTATGGGTATTTTTTTAAGTATTTATAGTAGTGATCTTTAATTCAATATACGTCCTCAAGCTTTTTAAAGAATCATAACTTATACGGAGACGGTGGCATCAGCTGAGATTTGAACTTGGGACACTCTGCTTGCAAGTTCAGATAACTACTGACTCAGCTGGTGTACTGTAGGCATCCTGCATATGATATCATACCAGTTACTAGAATGATGTTGCTAGAGTATAGGTTTGAAGTTTGTTGGTTACTAATCTAACCAAAATACCTAAATCAGGTAATGATAATTATTTAATATATTACATAGAAGAAAAATGGTAAAAAGTGATACTTTGTTGCTGTTGATCTCTGACTTTAATTAATTCAACGAGACACTATATTTTGGCGGCAAACTGTTTATCCAGTAAAAAAATCTATACGTGACAAGTCTCCCGTGGGGTAGACAACTATAGTATCCCTTGGCCATTTAAAAATGATTCATTTTTCATTCTATGCGTACTTCATCATTACCTTTCTAATTGTATCCTTTATCTATGTAGATAGAAAGACGTTTCAGAGTTTGATATTATATAATCGAATAGTTTTTTTAGAGGATGATCTACGTCGGCTGTAATTACACAGCGTAACACTGATGGTCTTTTAAACCTAATTCTCTCACTATCTCTGAGTTAGGTACATGTATATCACAAGTACGGCTACATTACAATGTGTGCGTTACGTCTAAAACTGACCTTAGAGTTGGCGAGGCTTTGGCCACAGTCAACAAGATGTGGGCGGATACATAGTGGCCACACTTGCAGGCCAACAGAAGCGCAGTGTATCCTAGATTGTTTCTTCGGTCGCCGTTTAGACCAAACTGAGGGAGACAACCAACAGATGAGTATTAAAACAAACCATTCGCTCATACTCACTACAGTTCCTAGAAAAGGGGTGGGCCTTACGAGTTCCAGTTGTTCTGTTTTTCTAATTGTTGTTTGTGTTGTTGTCGTTGTTGTTGTTGTTGTTGTTGTTGTTGTTGTTGTTGTTGTTGTTGTTGTTGTTGGTGGTGGTGGTGTTGTTGTATTTTGTTTCGTGTAAACGCACAAGATCAAAGCAAACAAAAACATTCAAACAATCATCAACAATGACAAGCAAAAAATAACAGCAGCAATAGCAACAACAAAAACAAACGATATTTTTCAGATTAAAACGCTATGTAAATTGTACTAGAATGCCTCAGAATAGGATAGTATGTTGTCACAATCTATTTAAAATTGAATTAACAAAAATTAATGAGAGCAAAAGAGTTTAAACATTTTAAGGAAAGCTAATAAGATACTTAACACGGGGATAAAACTTATCAAAGTTTAAGTTTCCTTCCCAGGTCTTTTCACACACACACACACACACACACACGCACGCACCCACCCCTCCTTAAAAATGATAATTAATGAAGATTCAATGCAATTTTTCTAAAATAAAAATCATAAACGAGATTAATTTTTTTGCATATTTATAGAAAGTTTTAATGCAAAAATGACAAAGTGATTTCTTTGAAAGCAAAGCCATTATAATAAAAAAAATGTCCAAACATACAATATCCTTTTACTAATATATCGTCTTTTATGTTTAAATAATCTTTTTCTTCAATGGGGAAAGGGATGAAACAGAATATTTCTCTATACCTTGTGGAAAGCTTGAGCCAGCATCTCTACAATTCGGGGATTTCCACATGTGGCGGCATGGTGTAGAGGCGTATTCCCATCATTGTCAGATTCGTTGATGTCAAGAACATCTTCCTAAGGAATGGAATAAAAAACAACAACATGACATTAAACTATAATAAGCTCTAATGTATTGTATTATGAGAAACAATGATATTCCGGGGCAGAAGATAATTTTATTAGGATGATAAGCTATATAACTCTAACTGGTGATCCCATCTCCTTAACGGAATAATTTTGGCTCTTATGAAAAAGTTAGAGGTTTAATACTGTCCCAGGGCTCCAGATAGCTTGAAACTCATTTGATCGACGATCTATTGATTTTTCATCTTCTTTGGAATTTTATTTTGCTTGCAGATAAAACATAAAAAAACTACTTCGATAAGATACTTATTATGCTTAAAAAAGGTTAACGAAATTGTTACATTAAACCAAAGCTGTGTTAGAAGAACCTTTTTTGTTATCCATTTTTTGAACGTTAATATGGCATGATTTTGATTACATTGAAATTGCCATGGCATAGCTTAATACTTGTACTTCAATTATATTAAACGAGATACATGTCTAATCTATATGCATGAAAATGACGTACAATCCACCCAGAACTTAAGAACTTTTATTCAGGAAAAACGAAACCGTTTTCAATGTCTTCACCAAGGCAGTTGACACATTTAACAGGCAGCCATTGAGGGCCGTGATCGCATGTGAAAGATAAAAAAAAATATAGAGAACAAAAGTAAGCTAAACCCCCCCCCCCCCCAAAAAAAAGGCTTTAAAAAAACCCAACAAAACAACACTACAAAGTATTATGCTCTCCTACAAAATTAAGCTATTCCCCGAAACGCTAAAAACAAACTCAACAAAACATAGATACAAAGTATTTTGCTCTCCTTACCTTGAGCAGCAGGGCCACGATGCTCTCTCGCCCATTCATGCAAGCGTAGCTAAGCGCTGTGCGGCCCATCCCGTCTCGGAGGTTGAGATACGCCCCTGCCTTGAGCAAGATGTGAGCCATCCTGTAGCCCAGCTGCTGGTTGTCAATGATACACGCCAGCATCAGGGGCGTGCGGCCGTGCACATCTTTGGTGTCGGTGCACACTCTGTGCTTGTCCACTAACAATCGGACCTGTAGTAATTTGCATATGGAATATACAATACACGTAGTTGCTATTTTTAATACATGTCTATTAAACTTTTCAGAAGATTGGAAAGAACCATAATTAGATGAGGATTTGATTAACATGTACTCCTCTTTCAGTGTAAATTTTAATTCATTTTCTTTCAAGGCAACTTTAAAAGACTTTTAGGATGATTATCATTCCTAGCTAAATATGGCAATACGTAGCCAAAAAGAGTTTCATTTCATGAATACTTTCAAAAGCCTGTTGGTAAAACATGTATTGAATTGTCTCAAGCAAAACTGGTTCTTTCGCCTGGGTTCACATGGCACAACTATTTTCATTAAGGTTTCATTTATACAAATTATCGGACAGACAATTGAATGGTATGTGTAACAGTATGTAGATGGTACCTATATTTATTTCATAATGAAATTTAAGGCTTTATTAGAAAATATAGGTTTAAACTACTAAAACTACATGAATGTGATAGTAACATGATTTGAAAGACAAATTTAAAGGTAGAAAGAGGCTAAACAAAGCATATCTAGGGATAAAAATATGTGAGAGATAAAAGCAGATAAATAGAATAATAATATTACTAAGGTTTACTTAAAACGAAATCTTGCTTCCTAGCTAGCTTGATCGATCGGTAGATAGCTCTATAAATAGATTAAAAAAAGATATATAGGTAGTTGGATCATATGGATAGATGGAGGCAGAGAGAGAGAGAGAGAGAGAGAGAGAGAGAGAGAGAGAGAGAGAGAGAGAGAGAGAGAGAGAGAGAGAGAGAGAGAGAGAGAGAGAGAGAGAGATTAGAGAGAGAGAGAGAGAGAGAGAGAGAGGGTCACACTGATGCTAAAGAAGCGATTCATTTAAAAAAAGAGGATAAAGATAGAGAGACAATTTGGCAAAAGAAAAGGAAAAAGAGAACTAACACACAGATAGAGAGCGAATGAGCAGAAAAGACGTGTAGATTATCGAGTGGTTAAAAATAGAAGAGTGGTGCAGTAAACCAAATCAAATAAAACATTCGTTTCATTTGGGCACGAGTCATTAACTCTTTTTAATGTATAAAATAAAACGTTGATTCAAAACGGTTTCACTACAGGATTTAAAAAAAGTTATGATCTAAGGTACGCTAAGTTGAAAAGGAAAAACAACCATTAAATGTAATATAATGCATCGATTAAAAGCTTGAAAGATGTAATTACATGTACCTTTATTTGGAATAATCAATACAATCTAAAAATAGGCTGCGATTACAGTCGATCACAGTCAAGTGAACGATTAAATGTACAGTGAATTACCATTAGCATATGAATTGCGCTCCTTGATCGAACTTTAATGTGTCGCAAAATTTTAGCGAATAATCCTTTGAATGCTTTAGATTTATGGCGAATTCCAACATTGAATACAAGTTCTTGTGTTATAATGCAACGTACAAAAACCTTTTTATAGGCTGCATACAAATGGCATGCTTGTGTTGGGGAAGTGAAGTGTATGAAGTCAACATTTTTAATGTATGTAAGATATAAAGAGCAGATGGGAGGAATAAAGAACAAAAACGAGAAAAGAACGGCAGAATGAGAGAGGGCGGAAGGTTTTAAGAATATGGAATAAGAATCGGGTCAAAATCGTCGACGGAGGATAAGAAAAATGTGACAAAATAGATCTATAGCAAATGCAATACAGAGAAGGGAAAAAAATAAAGTAGCTTGAATTTTAGTTTGGTTTAATGACTTTGTCGCAAATTTGTAATTAACTTTTAACAGCACAAGCGTGATATTAAATAAATGACAAATAAAATACTTTGTAATACTGCACTACCAAAAAGTTCAAACCTTTTGCCTGTTACAAAATACAGAATACAGAATAAAGATTTATGTATTGTGTATTCTGTATTCTGTAACACTAAATAAAGTCATGCTTAAAGAAAAAATGCATTTTCTTTTACTATTGGTACATAATTTCAGTTTGGTTTTATTACTTATGTCGAAAATTTGTAATTAACTTTTAACAGCACATGCGTGATATTAAATAAATGTCATATAAAATAGTTTGTAATACTGCACTACCAAAAAGTTCAAACCTTTTGCCTGTTACAGTAAATAAAATCATGCTTAAAAGAAAAATATGCAACTGATGCTTGTCATCAATGTTTGGATACATTATCTTTTTGGGTGTATTAGGGCCTACAGAATTTGACATTAATGGTTCACTTTTTGAAGTTTATTAGTCTCTAAATCTTGAGCTGATTCCTCCATATTATAACTGTATGTACTTATTTATTAAGTAATTAACTGATAGATCAATAAAATAATTTGAAAACAAACTCACCTGATGCAGTCTTTCATCCAACACTGCCTGGTGCAGCGCTGTTTTGATCAAACGCTTGATGGGGGGAGGGGGGAGTGCTATCCTTTCCATACTGATGTACTATGATTTGACCACAGACTGATCTCTTCGTCAGACTTTACTCCACAGCATGAGAGTCTATATGGCACGATAGTATCAGTGGTTTTAGTTTCTTTCTCTTTGTCAGTTACTCCACAGCATGCAAACTAGAGTCTATATGGCGTGAGATTTAACAGTGGATTTAGTTCCTTCTCTTTGTCAGTTACTCCACAGCCTAAAAACTATAGTCTATAGTTCTAGTCTTTTTAGTCACAGTCTCGAGCCGTTGGTAGTATACATCATAGCCTGTGTTTGGAAAGTTTACTTGGAATTAGTTTTGATACGCATTAAAAAAATGAATTCCAAAAGACGAAAAAAATTGTTTCGCCTGTTTGTAAAAAGAAACGAAAAAAAATTGCTTCACTTAACATTTTGTACATTGAAGACTTGAGTAAGAAATAAGATTAAAAAATAAATAAATAGCAAACTATTTAGTATGTACTTGGGTAAAAGCAATGTTAAGTCTATGTAATTGAAACTCGTGATACGAGAATAGCAATGTTCTGTATACCTTATTTGTTTAAATTGTGTTATAACTATGTTATTTTCAGGACACGAACTATACTAAAATTTTACCGGTTAGAACAATATAAACTAGTAGAGGTATTTGTTAACAATAAAGCTGTGATTCATGCTACAGCAGTACTGTTGACTGATGCAATTGACAATACTGAGATAAGATACAATAAAATATAATCTACTCGATGCGACACTCTATAGTTTCAATTCAATTTATTTATTGAACCAGGTCCCAGCAAATCAAAATGTTGATAAGGCAATAGAAAAAAATGCTTTAACAAATTGTCGAAATTGATCACATTAATGAAACCCGGGAAAGCTTTGAAATAAAGTATTCACTTTTATAAGAACATTGACGAATACGTACAAGTAACAACTGTTCCTTTATAGTTATTTAGCATCAACTTTAACGTCTAACAGGTAATAAAATAAAATTACATTAATCTAGTTTTAAAAACGTAATTTATCAATCTATCAAAATATGAATAACTATCCACTATTTGGGACTTTAAAAGAAACCTGACTTTTAATTTTGTAATCCTATCTTAGGAAAACACTATAGTTTGAAAGGAAAAAAAATCAACAACTGCACTCGGTAAATCACAATGGAGCACAGGTGCAGCGTGTTAAGCTGGACAATTCTTCAACACAGTGACTAGACATTTACAACAGCTATGATGAGACACTGGGGCATACATTGACACACTGTCAGCATGCCCTTCAATGACAGCACTTGGGAGATCAGCAGATCTAGATGTGTTTTAAAACACCGGTCTGGGATTTTCTCGCGGCTATTGATTTCAGATCGATAGCGCACACCAACGCCACGACCAACGAAATCCTGAGATCGGACCAGTGCCCGACAGACCGTTAGAAATCTGGTGGCAGCCACCCAAAGTTTATCGTTATGGGTACATTGTAGCGCGAAAAGTTGCTAAACTAACCGGCACTGTATAAACAATCGGGCAAAAAGTAAGGAAAATTCACTGTCCAATACGTTTTTTTCTACATAGGTTGGCAACTCTGTAGGCGTCAGCGACCACCCCAGCCCACATTTTACACGCACACTGCCAATTCGACCCCCTTTTTTTTTTCTTGTTCTATTGGATTCCTTACCCCTCCTCTCCTCTCTTCTAAACATTTATACACTCGATAGTTATACAGCCCCCCAAATCTCTACAGGTGGAATAATCAATGGTCTCATTACAGCAATCCACTTAAATGGGAAACTTTCTACAAGTATGTTAACATAATATTGTCATTATTACAAGAGCTCAGCAAACACAGCGATGTGAAACAAATTAATAGTGCAGCTTTTTTTTTTGTTTTTTCAATAATTGCATTAGCACCGACGTGTTTGATTTGGGCTAGTTTTGATCACTATTTTTTGTTTTGTTTATTTCTCTGAAGAGGTAAGGTTTTAAAATTTTGATTGCTTTAGAATATTACTGTTGACCAAAAATATAACAGATAAAAGCGAGAACGGGCCAAAATAAAACTTCTTGAATTTTCGTTGATTATGAAGGAAACCTTGCGAATCTGATAAAAATAATAAGCCCTAATGAAAAAAAAAAAACACAACTTACATAATATGTTTAGTCCTGCGCTGACGGACATAACTACCAAGATTAGCTATCAAAATACGTACAAAATCATGTTATTATCATTGTTATTTTTCGTCAGACTGTTTGTCAAAGTATAGACGGTAAAAAATGAGGAAATTGCAAAAAAAACAAAAAAACACAAAAAAACAACAAAACAACAGCAACAATAACAAAACAAAAACAATAACCGAAGAATAAAAAGAAAATTTCTAAAACAAACACAAGAAAAAAAACAACCCCCCCCCCCAGACACACACACACAAATTTAGAAAAAAAATCATTATATAAACTAGGATAATCAATGTTTATTTCTCTAAAATGTGTTTCCCTAGAAAATGAAGTAATACTCGTAGATGTAAGAGAGTCGATGTATTGTCATAGAATCTATGCAATAATATACCATGAGTCTTAGACAAAAACAATACCATGAGTCTTAGACAAACACAATACCATGAGTCTTAGACAAACACAATACCATGAGTCTTAGACAAAAATAATACCATGAGTCTTAGACAAAAACAATACCATGAGTTTTAGACAAAAAATAATACTATGAGTCTAAGACAAAAACAATACCATGAGTCGTAGACGAAAATAATACAATGAGTCTTAGAAACAAATGGCGTGCTGTTGTGATGTCTGCTGGAGATCCTATCGACGAACACGGCGACGGATACAAGTAACAAGTAAGTAGGTAAAAACAATACCATGAGTCTTAGACAAAAATAATAACATGAGTCTAAACCCTTCTGTTCCATGTCGCACTTCGCGTTCTTTATTGCTTGTTCATATTGAGTCCTTCAAGAAAACCCTGCCACAAGCAGCCATTAAGCTGCATAAGCTCAGTTTACCTTTAAAACAAGGCCCACCTCTGGAGAGAGATTGCATGCAATAAGTGTATCGATTTATTTAGATTACAAAGGCAAGTCTGGCCCCAGCTATTCACAGATTGAACTCAGATATTTGCAAAGGCGCTGGAGCTAGAGAATCCGTTAAAAGGCGATAGTTCTAAATATCCTGATAGGGTCGCCAGCAAAAGTTGCTGAAGTGTGGAGCAATTTAAAAATATCGATTTGCATTTACACGTGAGTTTATCGCCTATTATTTTTTATTTAGCGTCTAAGGGAGAAAATGGAAAGTGATTAATCACCGCTCGAATCAGTAAAACTTTTCTTACTATGTGTGTTGGTCGAATTCTCTGTCTTTTGTCTGTTTTTTGTGTGTGCTGGTCTGTCAGTCTGTCTCTGCCTCTCTCTCTCTAAATATAATTATATATTTCTAACTATGTCTACGTCTCTCTCTCTCTCCAGCTCTGTCTATATCTCTCTGCCTATGTCTCTTACTCTCTCTCTATGCCTCTGTCTCTCTCTCTGTCTCTCTCTCTCTCTCTCTCTCTCTCTCTCTCTCTCTCTCTCTCTCTCTCTCTCTCTCTTTTTTTTTTCTTGCTGTGTGCCTGTAAACATTTTCCTCCTCTTCATTAATTTTCTTGTGTTTCAATATTCTTTAATTTCATTACTTTCTTTTTTGTATTTATTGTCATTCTTAGCATCTTAAAAAATATTTCGAGAATATAATAATCGAACGCAAATGTTTCACTTGTAAAAAAGTAAATGTATATCACTCTCTTGATAATTATATGCGTTATTAGAACGCACATCATTGTTAATGTTATAAACCACGTAACATTTTTTATCATCTAAACTGTTAAAGCCCATCACTATCTTAATCCCTTCATTGTTAATGTTGCTTGTTTCGCTTTGTGTTATTTTTCTTAATCTCTTAATAACTATGTTCTTGTACATTGTATAACAACCGTTTATTTATCTTCTCCTCAATTTCATACACTTTTTTTTTACTTTTTACTAATAACCCCCCACCCCCTCCAACCCTCTTAAACTTTTCCCTTCTGATAATTTTTTAAAGTTAAAATCTTGTATCAATTGCCACCCCCTTCTCTCCACGCCACTTCCCTTTTCACTTTATCATTTACATGCCTTTTAACTAAATATTAATACCTCTTTTGCGGTTTCAATAAAACCACAAAAGCCATTGTTTTGTAACAATGTATAAAGAGGTTTAGAAAACCGCTAAGCTGTAGTTCTAGGACTCAGTTCAAGATTAAGTCGAAAAAAACTTTTTAAACGCGAGACAATCAGCCACTCAAAGGCTTGGAGGATAAAAATAACCCGCTTAAAAAGCAATTTAACTTAAACGGGCAATAAATTATCCTCCCTGCTTGAAAAAAGAGAAGGCAAATTTCAAAACAAATGTGTTATCAATTGGTCTCTCCAGGATAATGCTGTAAGACTTTTTTGTATTTTTATTTCTTTACAAAGCTCTTCTTAGCTCAGGTTACCCTTTGAAATTCAACTAAACCGCGAATGAAATGAATTGAAATGTCCAGGATCTTAAAACTTTTACAAAACGAAATAACAGAAAGCGCGTATTATAAAATTTTATAGGATGTCATTTTAAAACTAGTCGTTTAGACAGTATTTAAATGTTTCTTTACTTCCTTTAACTTTTTATACCATCACCATTGCCACCACCACAGCCATCACCACTACCATTACACGTAACCCTAACACCACTACCATTAAAAGTACTTCTTCCTGTAGCAGTATTACTACTGCAACACCAGAAAGACTACCATTACTACTACATGTAGTACCAAAACTATTATTACTGCATGTACTACCCATGTTACTCATACAACTACTACTACTACTTCTACTACTACTACTACTACTACTACTACTACTACTACTACTACTACTACTACTACTATTAGGAGAGTTTTTTTCCTCTGCGAAAAATTACTCCCAAAGATTTCTTCAAAGTCGATTTTTTTCCATTTTTGCACTGGTTTCTTTTTCTTTTTCTTTTTGTAGTTATTGAAATTTTGAATTCCTGGAAAAGAACGATATATGTATATATTTAAGAAACCAAATTTAGAAGAAACTTTTAATGTTTTAAACAGGCTGCAAACTTTTCAAGAAGCTTTACACGCATTATTACTCCAACTCCCACCGCAGAGTGAGGTCTCATTTAACGGTAAATATTTGAGGGAATAGCCCGGGAGTTTGGAAAATACTTAACTGACGGCGGCAAAACTGATTTAGGGTAAGGGATAGCATAGAATCTTTAACCCAAACGAGAAAAACAATTCAAACTGCAATGCGAGAAATGAAGGGAATAGTAATTGAGATCTAAGATTGGTGCAACGTTAGCAGATCAACAAGAGAAGGCGACAGTACAACATTCGGATAATACTATTATTATTTTGACGAAGTTTGAGAGAGGAGATGGTGGAATGGAGAGGGAGGGGAGAGCGCTTACGTGAAACTTAACTTGTTGCAAGAGAAAATATTTTAATGAGTTTGAAACATAGAAAGTGTTTTCATTTTTGCACGGCGAAGCGTAACCAAAAGGTTACGAGCTGAGGTCTAAACGATCAGTGTCATGAGAAGTTTCAGTTTTACACTCGTAGGAAAGTTTAAAAAACGATGAAATCGTAGGATGAATGCAACGAAAACAAACTCATGTTCGCTTCATAGTATGTGTATTTTTACTCTAAATCCTGTAAAAGGAAGATGAAACTTGAACCTTCGGGACAATGGTCAGGAGCTCAAACCAACTAATCTATGACTTCCAAGCCCGATTCATAGAAAATGAGATACGTGTAGATCTACATACTCTGGACAGAGTGCCTTCAAGTGGGTACAAGAAGAAAGAAGCCAGATTATACTAATAACTTTGCATAAAAACTTCAGGCCTCATAATCTTTATGCTGACTTTAGACCAGAGACCCACGTTTCTCCTTGTGTATACATAGCAATTTGGTTTAATCCTTTAAAATATGCCAAGGCCCCGCAATAACACTCAGTGATGTCTGGAACCGTATGCTATGAAGTTGGTTGTTGCGGTTCCAAATTCTTAACCTTTAAAGTTTAATATTATATTGTCCATACTTGTACTTAATGTATTGTTGTATAATCATTTTGGTCAGTTCCGAGAGGTAAGAGGTAGAGTCTTTAATATAGGACAAAATTTTTGGTTAAATGCTGAAAATTTTGTATAAATTCATCAGTATATGTTTGATGGAAAATTGAAACTTTGGTTCAATAACACTATATTTATAGTGTATCTCTTGCAGTGAGTTTGTTCTATTTGTTTACTAACTATTCTTCTACAACTACTTTAATACTGTCTATGCTAAACCTTAATACTTATGCGTCAAATTTATACATTAAAAACAACAACAACACACACACAAAAAACACAAACAAAAACAAAAAAAAACCCACCCACACAAAAAATCCCCCAAACAACAACAAAATATACGTATGTCGAATATTTTCTAAAAATTACAATTTTGTAGAAATTGTAAACAATAAAGAAAGATGAAACTTGAACCTTCTGGACAATGGTCAGGAGCTCTAACCAACTAATTTTGACTCCCAAGCCCGATTCATAGAACATGAGATACCTGTAGATCTACATACTCAGGGCAGAGTGCCTTCAAGTGGATACAAGAAGAGAGAAGCCAGATTATACTAATAACTTTGCATAAAAACCTTCAGGCCTCATAATCTTTATGCTGACTTTAGACCAGCGACCCACGTTTCTCCTTGTGTATACTTAGCAATTTGGTTTAATCCTTTAAAATATGTCAAGGACCCTCCGTAACACTCAGTGATGTCTGGAACCATATGCTATGAAGTTGGTTGTTGCGGTTCCAAATTCTTAACCTTTGAAGTTTAATATTATATTGTCCATACTAGTACTTTATGTATTGTTATATAATAATTTTGGTCAGTTTAGAGAGGAAAAAGGTAGAGTCTGTAAAATAGGAAAAATTTTGTGAAATGCTGAAAATTTGTGTATAAATTCATCAGTATATATTTGATGGAAAATTGAAACGTTGGTTCAATAACACTATATTTATAGTGTATCTCCTGTGGTGAGTTTGTTCTATTTGTTTACTAACTATTCTTCTACAACTACTTTAATACTGTCTATGCTAAACCTTAATACTTATGCGTCAAATTTATACATGTTAGAGAGACTTTTACAGTCACTTGATATTTATCAGTAATTATGCATGGACCAAACAATTAAAGCCACATCATGACTTAATGTTGTATTGGAAACACACTTTAAAGGAAAAAAAACAACAAGAAAACAATAATGAAGTCTACTTACCTAGATGAATACGTGAATTGATGAGGTATTAATTCTATGAGGTACCTTTTTCTAATTTAAAGCACTAGATAACAAATTCGGTACCGATACAACCAATTTTACTTTATGTTATTAAACGTTCCTTACATCTCCGTAAAGGGCACGAAGAGGACAACTTCCCAGCCCTAAAGTTTTATGCACTGTAAGTATACAGTACCTATCGAATCTAATTCAATAACCTGAAAATCAAATCGTTTTTCTTAATGCCTAATCTCCTTATCTGCACCTCTGGCAATAATTGTTCTTTGGCTAATCGATAAACCAAGCAGACCACATAAGGTGTTAGATTGTTAGAGCCGATCAAAGGTGTTGTTGTAAGGCCAACATATATCTAAACATTAGTTAGTATATGTATAGTACTATTGACGCCTTGCTTTAATGCGTCAACAATCAATGCCATTCATTGTAGGCGTTTTAACATAAACACTTTGTTCCTGGTTATGGTCACCTACTGCCTTACCCTCGCTTTAAAAAAAGATTTTATAGGCAGTGTTAGTTCCCATACCGCAATATACCATATTTATAATGTGTTAAATTGAAGTGCAAATTTCTCCACAAGCTTTACTTGTTGAGATAAGAATAATCTTTACATTGTCTCGACTTCAACCTTAACATAACATTGTCTTACCCTTATTGGGAAAAAGTGATTGAACATGGGTTTTTGAAGAGCACTTCAAGTTAAGAATTATATTTTCTGAGGAGATACTAAACAAAAAAGAAACAAAATATGTCAAACGTTATTGAGGATTTGTGTAGGATGTTCTTTAAATTACAAACTAGAAAGAGTTTGACGTAAAAAGGAGGGGTAAAGTACGCATATAAAGTCTATATGTAAAATAAAACATCTTTTTGTTCACAGCCCACAGCGAATTTTTCAATGAGCAATAATACCTTTTTAAACCAATAATTCTTTTTGTCATTGGTAAATAATTGTTGCTTTTTGATCTTATAACAATTAGACCCTTAACTAAGTCATATTGCGTGTAAACCATGTGAATAGCAAGCTTAATATAAGCCGAAAAGTTATGGTAGGGCCTAAGCAACTACTAGACTTCTAATTTTAATTCTAAGCATTCCAAACACAAATTGTTAAAGAACTATTCCGTCTGTTTTTGTATTGTGCTTCTCACCTATCCTAAAAAGCCGATGAAAGGCCATTGCCGTTTAATCGGAACCGTGGGCTACTGTTAGCACTATCAACATATTGTGTGTTTTTGATTGTTCAAATCGCGAGGCTAATCCGGAATAACGAATTCGTTCATCTGTGACGGTCTGATCGCAATCTTTCAAACTAGCCTATTTGTATCCTCCATGTCTCTGTAAATAAGTGCCAAGTGACTTCTATTTATAGATTCGGCGCCTAGTCTTGTCTACAACTAGCAGCACTATGAGAATCAAAGACGGCCTTATTCAGTGACATCATGACGACTGTATGCCAAACACTCCGAGTTGTAAGGCTTATACACTGGTATAATTGGGCAGCTGTGGGATATAATGAATTTAGATAATTCTTGTTATCTTACGTGTCTCAGAAGTTGTCCACAGGCTACGTGCTACTGTGGCTGTCTCCAATTGGCATGTGTTGGGTGACAGCCATGACAGAAGTAATGATTACATACCGCATTGCACAGTACTGCACTGGGGAAACGCGATACAGCAACAACATAGATCGACAGTGCATTTATTGGAATGGTTGCAAGAGGCGCCGTTTGTGACGGAACTTTTGAGTGTCATAATAAGAAAATTGAGTGTTTTTAAGAAGGCAGTTTGACCTTCCTGTCTTATCATAAATATTTGGTTTTAACAAAGTAACTGATTTTTGGTTAATACCTAAGTATTTACCTAAGTATTTAATATGCTGTTTGACATTTTTTATCTGTTGTAGTAAAAATGTGTATTGTGAGATGTATACATGACGTTAAACTGGTTATTCGTTTTGTTTTTATTTTTGGAAATTTGTTTAGAAATGAACTTGAATGTGTGCAAATTAATATGATGATGTATTATCAAAAGTTGAACACGGGAAGCAAGATTTTTATTCTTTGCATAACGAAAAAGCAACGTATATAATAATATTGAGAGTACCTATTTTTCACCTTGAAGCAAAAATGAACAAAATTTAAAAGTGACTATTTTATTTCTCTAAAGCTCTTAAAGTTAAAAAAAATGTTCCACCATATCTAAGAATGATTAAATATAACTCACACCAATCCAAAGGATACTTGTATCCGCCATGAATCGAACTTGCTGGCTACAAATCGTACGCTCTACGGACTGTACCGCGTGGTGTCATTAACATCTATTTGTAAAATTAAATACAGCTTGCAGAATTTTAGAATCTGTAACCTTGCAAAATTAATTTCAATTATGTAACAAAATCTTAAATGGCGATGCAAAAAAAAAAAAAAAAAAAAAAGAGTTCCCAACTGGATGGATAAAGTAACATTACTTTACCTTTCTTGAACTGAAATTTTGAAAACTAAAACCATTCAATAATGTAGATGCTGTCGTTTCTTTCTTAAATATATGAATACAGCTACATTATAGATGCGAGGAAAAGCTCAGTTGGTATTGCTTTGGAGTAAATCGCTGGACTTTCAAGCTTAGATCCTCAGCTGGTGCTCTCACCAACGCAATTGAAGTAATATAATGAATTATATAGTGCAAGTGATATATTGCAGTTAAATTGGAAATGAGATCTATTTTACTAGACTCTAAGTTTCAAAATGCGGTAAATGAGATGTATTTTACTAGACTCTAAGTTTCAAAATGCCGTAATAAATTTTTGCTTAAGAAACGTGTGTACAAATTGAAGCAGAACATTAATAAGAAAATAAAACAGTTTTTATTGATTATCTCAAAATTAGCGATACGACGAATGCCAAAATCCTAGAACAGAGACGATATAACATTTTCGCATATTACACAGGAGAATGTTTAAACAAATTTAATTTTCCCCTTTGAGATAAAAGAAGTTATTTAAAGAATGTCATCAAGAACAAAAATGCCAAAATTTTATAGTCTGGATTTTCTTTTATTTAAACAAAATTATATTTCCTTAACTGGATGAAATGTAATTCCCAATTCTGTTAAAACACGAAAAAACTTTACAGTACACATGAATAAGTTGTACCATTTTCTTCCAATTTTTTAACCAATGAAACAAAAAAAAAAAAAAGAGAAGTAACAGAATGCCATTTCCCAATCTCTTTTTTCTACATTAATTGTAACTTCGCTACTATTAATTTCATGGGTTATACACCTTGATACTTATAGCAAGATAAAGGAAAGGGAGATCAATCAAAATACCCACCTGTAATTCTGGTTATGCTAAATTTGTAACGCTTCAATGGACATGTACAGTAGTGCAGGGAAGATTTATTGAAACCTGTCCTTTTCTATTACTTATTTCCCTTGCAATACTGTTTTCACTTCAACAAGTTACTATCGAAGTTTAATTTCTAGACGCAAAACAAAACAAGTGCGTCAAATTCCTAATCACTTTATGATAGAACTTTTGATTTGAACATAAAAGTAGTAGTAGTAGTAGTAGTAGTAGTAGTAGTAGTAGTAGTAGTAGTAGTAGTAGTAGTAGTAGTAGTAGTAGTAGTAGTAGTAGTAGTAGTAGTAGTAGTAGTAGTAGTAGTAGTAGTAGTAGTAGTAGTAGTAGNNNNTAGTAGTAGTAGTAGTAGTAGTAGTAGTAGTAGTAGTAGTAGTAGTAGTAGTAGTAGTAGTAGTAGTAGTAGTAGTAGTAGAAGGAGGAGTAGAGTGGCAAACGTAGCTGTAGTTGCAGAAGTGAAAGAAGTAGTACATGTAACAAAAGTAGCATCAATAGTAATAGAAACGATATTAAATTTTGAAATGAAGCAGTGGTATATTTTCTTTTAAAATGATATTATCAGTGGCAGTTAATGAGAACTTTTTTCGGTTTTTGTACTTAAAGCGGTTCTCTTCCAATTAACGATAAATTTAGTTATTTAACATGTAGCATTTAAATAAATACAGAATTAAAATTTTACTCCATTGTTCATACATGTTAATATTACATATTAAAAATAACAATATCTATTTGTTACTTTGCAATACAAATCCATGACATGTTGGCATTACTGAGATACATGTACTAGTGTTGTCATAAGTGACAGGCTGATGCCGGCAACAGGCTACATGACAAACAGGACAGGTGTTGTGGGACTGCCTGCCCTGGTCAAGGTGCGAGGATGTTACTCGTGCGGGGAACGGAGCGACAGGAACGACCGATGCGGTATGGCCAGATGTCTGAGTGAGCTGTAACACAGCTATGAGCATGACAACAGCATATGTTTTGGATGTCTTTAATTGGATCTGTTTAAGGTGTCGTTTTGGGGTGCATTCACTTTGGTAAATAAATACATTGTAAAGGTGATTTAAATGATGGTGATTTCTTAAGAGTAACTAGGTTATCCTCATGATAAGGTCAAAAACGTTTAAGTCTGATAGCTTTTTTTTGGTACTGTTGCAAATAGAAGTTTGGGAATACATCTACCCGGTCTCTCTTTTATCCTAGTTACATAATATAGACCCGACATAAACTGCAGGGAACAAGGGAAGTGAGTAAGTTGTTTTCTCAACGTCCACCATCAGCTGCAAGTCTATATCGTGGACGGGTCTCAATAATAACATCTGACAATATTGCATACTGTCATACAGATGTTATGTGGGGGATTCCTGTTTCATCCTGTAACAATCCTTATAGTAAAGACAAAATTATGAAAATATAATAACACCAAATCCATATACTTTAATACAGATCCATCACATACTGGAATCGTAAAGATACATGTATAACTATTTAAGATACATGTATAACTATTGTCATAAGAAGACTTCATGACAAACTGGACAGGTGTTGAAGGGCTGGCTGCTGTGGTCAGCGTGCGAGAATGCTACTCGCGTGAGGGGGCGGTAGGACCCGTCAATGCAGTACATGTATAGCCAAATGTCTGAGTGAGCTCAAACCCAGCTATGATAACAACGAACATGATGGGTGTACTTTTTTGGATCTCTTTGAAGAATGTTTTTATGTAATATAATATTGATTGTTGTCTGAGGGTGCGTTGATTTTGGTAAATAAATAATGGGTCGGCATTGGAATCTTTAAATTTTGATGATTTTGAAAAACCCAAATCCAGGAACGGACTATCCGGATAAGTTTTGTGTGTTTTCACACATTAAAACTTTGAGAATACGTGTAGCCGAAATGTCTCTCTCAGATGGTTACATTATATTCACAGAATCTATACAACAGTTAATCAAGCAGTGAGTTGTTTTATTATAAGCCCAAGGCTATATCGTGGACGGGTCCCGATTCTAACAATTATTATGACAATCTTACGCACAGCCACGCACAGGTAGTGTGGAGATCCTAGATTCCTGTCTCATCCTGTACAATCGGCCTGTACAGCCAACTCAGTAAAAATCGTACAAATAAGTTAAATAAGAATACATAGGTTCTCTATAGAGCGAGAGAGAGAGAGAGAGAGAGAAGAGGAGAGAGAGAGAGAGAGAGAGAGAGAGAGAGAGTTATCTCCCTTTTTCCGGGTTTTAACGTCTCCTGTGTTCCCCTGGAGGATCATATACGATGACGGGTCCCAAGAGTGACGCCAGACAAATGTTATGTGCTGCCACACGCGAGACAGGGCGGGGTACCATAGATAAGATCCGTGGACCTCCTGATCTGGACACCAACGCTCTACCATTTGAGCCAGTCTGTCCCCCGAAATATAATTATTATATATGTAAAAGAATACAAATTAATAATATAACATTAAAGCTATACACTAAAACACAGATTCATGATATGTTGGAATGATCAAGATACATGTACTACTGTTGTCACAAGCGACAGGATGATGGTAACTGGCTACATGACAAACATGCCAGGTGTTGTGGGCCTCACAACTCTGGTCAGGCTGCGAGAATGTTACTCGTGTGGAGAACGGAGCGACAAGACCAATGGATTTACATGTGGTATGGTCAGATTTCTGAGTGAGCGGAAACCCAGCTACGATAACAACTAAGAATCGTTGCAATTATTTGGATCTCTTTAAAGACTGTTTGTATTGTAATGTGTATACTATTGAGGGTTGTCTTGGGTTGTATTCATTTTAATAATTTAATAATTGATATGTAATGTCTTTAATAAGTTTTGGTTTGTTGATTTCGTAAAATCAGTCGTATGCAACTAGGCTATAATCATGATTGGGTCCAACATTTATTTCTGACAATTTTGTATGCTGCCACAAAGAGAAAGTGAGGGAATACTGGGGATTTTTCCCACAGCTGTTTACATTACACCGACACGATCTAAAGAGTAGGGAACAAGGTGGTATGATCGTATTTCCAACCCAAGATGCCTGTTTTAGAAGCATTTGGTTCTACCGACTGAACCACCACTTTGCTTTTCAGAAAAAGAGGCTCGCTTTTCAGATGGTTCGTGTTTTTAGTCTACATTCTTACAAATTTGTTTGTTCTTTTAGCTTTCTCTCTCCCTATCTTTATTTTTCTTAATTTCTCTCTTTCTCTCTATCTCTCTCTGCCTCCCCCTTTTTACTCGCCCTCTCAATATCTGTGCCTATTTATTCTATCAGTTACGTGCTCAACCATTCACCATTCAACCGTTATACATTATTCTCTCACTCCTCCGCTCCAATTTTACATTACTTTCCTCTTCATTTCTTTGTTCTCTCTTCCTCTTAGTATATACATTTTACTACTTGTAAATCTCTGGTAGAATCCTTCTACCTTTCTCTCCCCCCCCCCCCCAAGCCTCTCCCTTTCTCTCCACCTTTTTTCTAAACCACCTATTAATCTTCAGCCTAATCGTTCTACCACCTTTTCTCTCTCCCTCTCATTAAAAGCGTGTTTACCCCCTGTCTGCATTTGTCAACTGACAAAACGTGTTTTCCTTGGGGAAATGGGGAATGTATCAATACGTTTACGGTAAGTGCTCACTTCTCGCTCGACTAGATCACCCCGTAGAGCTGGGATGTTTAAAGCACCTATCAGCATCTACATCATGTTTCTCTACCCAGTGATTTTGATTAGCTAAACTCAGCCGTGACAACACATGATATGTAAAGCTTTTTAAAACATATAGTTTTTTATTCACGTATTTTTTGTTTTGTTTTCGTATTTATGTCAATACCATCAGTGATGTTTGTTATTTTTTCGGAAGCAAAAAAACCAAAGACTTATATAGCAAGGTTAATAGTAGAACTATAGATGCTTTAAAGATTTTTTAGCTAAGATTTGTTAGTTTTTCTCAATGTCTCTTACAGTATATTAAATTTGTCCTGTACTGTAATTGACATCGTTATGCACATGATAATTCTAAATAATTCCAACAATATCACCATAATATAAAATTATCAATTACCAGTTCAATCGTCTTCAAAATCGTCGACATTATCACCAACACAATTATTACAGAAATCTTGTATCACTGTATTAGCAATATGTAGATGATCCTCAACATCATCCGAAATTTGTAATTGCCATCTTCATTATTAACATAAGTATCATCTTGACTTTCAATATTATTATCATCATTATCATAATCATGATCACCATCATCATGTTCCTCTTCCTTTTGCTTTTTCATCATCATCAACAACGTCAACGAAATTTTTAGACATGCACGATATATCACTACAATACGATTTTCATTTCCACATAATTATATCAGCATTGTCAGTTTAAGGAGATTATTTTAATTATCTTTACTTTTTTATGTTGAATCTCTCTTTCTCACTCACTTACTCACTCATACACACCCTCTTCCTCTCTTTTTCACGCACTCAGTGCTCTCTCTCTCTCCTTCTCTCTCTCTCTCTCTCGCTCTCTTTCTCTCTCCCCCCCTCTCTTTCTCTCTCTCTCTCTCTCTCTCACACACACACACACTCACTCATTCACTCTTACTTTCTGTGTCCATCCCAATTTGGGTCGGAAGATATTTTCTACAACCCAAACCTGATAAAAAAATAAATAAAAAAAAAGCAGCCGCTTTTTATTCATGTTTATTTTGAAGATTTATAAAATATATTTTTGTTTTCAAGAAAAAAAACAACAACATAAATTTAACTCATAAGCTCCGTTCATCCCAAAACACACTCAGCTGTACTTTTTTGTTCTTGTTTTGTTTTTTGGTTATAATTCCAAACTCACTGATAAACCAACGGAAGCAGTGCGTACGAAAGCAAACATTTACGTAGATTACCAGGTTTTCATTAACTACGGCATCTGCACACACATCCACAAATCCTGCGGATTGCATAATCCTGCTTAAGTCCCTCGTTAAGGTTGTCTTCAGTGTGTGTCACCCGTCACAGAACCAAGAGTTTCTCCAAGCTCAGGTTATGCTTTCAAAATTGCCAACCCTAATTAGCTAGCAATCAAATAAGTGCTTTTTTGCCCCCAAAAAGTGTAACAAGTTGAGTTCAGAATACGCTTTTTGGCCAACGGTTGGCACGCATATCTGTGTTTATGCCCCGGTTGTTTAGAAAGCTAGTCCTTCCTTGGATTAGCAACCTCCTTGCATGTCACGCATCTTTTCGTCCTTTCCGATGTTGCAGGTGACGTTGCTTTGACTGGCGTATTAAACGAGAGTGATTATCTTGATTAACCTAGGATTTAAAGGTTTCGTCATATTTTTTTTAAAGGTAAAAGCAAACTTTGAGGTAGCAACTGAACCAGAGAAACGTTTTACAATAATAATAATAATAATAATAATAATAATAATAATAATAATAATAATAATAATAATAATAATAATAATAATAATAATAATAAT
>RQTK01000067.1:753013-800513 GCA_003991915.1 Elysia chlorotica | reverse complement strand
AAGTCTTGTCGGCATAGTGGAAAGTACAGGTCATTCGGTAAGTTTAGGATACGAAGCCCTTTTCAAGCATATTATGTTATTCCTGAGAACAACAAAGAAGGGCTCAACACGATAGAGATACTTTAGACCATCAAACATGATAGAGATACTTTAGACCATCAAAGAAAGCAATGTTAAACATGTTAGAACACTTCTTATGTCAACTGAGAATGACAGGCGCAACGCTTTGGCTAATTTGAAGAATCCGATTCTTGCAGCCTTCAAATGGCTGGAGTTCCAGGCCTTGAGATGGAATACGGATAAAGCAACTCTATCTATGTCTTGGAATGATTGATTGGCTGTTTAGGGTTGAGGCACGAAGAAAAAAAATAATGTTCTTAGTTTACTTACCACATTTCCAACATCGTTGTACAGCTATTGATATTGATATCATTGGTTTTTGTTTTGAAACGTTTCGTTCTTTTTGCATGCTATCTTTTGTTTATTTCGAGTTTGTCGTAATCAATGCGGACGGAGTTAGCGTAAACAAAGAAAATGTGTATCTGGTTGGCACAAATATTGGTATATGTACCAAATCTAAGCCAGTTGAAACCCAACAGCACAAATTTCACCTTTAAAATGTTCAGTACCTCATTCTTTATAATAAATATTCAATTCTTGATTTTACGTCCCTTAGAAATCCTATACAGAAACGAGAACGAAACCCGAGGTTCGAACCTCAAATTTCGATCCCATTGATTGTCAGTCCAAAGCACTGTCAAACGAACTATCTGTAGTCAAATATGCTAGCAGAACATGTAATAACCTGTTACCTTAACGACCCCTAGATCTCGCGAAAAATGTATATCGAGACGCAGACACCAGCCGAGATTGAATCCTGAAATCTCAAACCCACTTCTTGTCACTCTGGAGCACCATCAACTGAGCTATCTTATATCTAAATTCACTAACAGTACATGTACATGTAATCATTTATTACTTTCACGTCCCCTTAGCCTTTTGGAACTATTCTATACCGAGACGGGACCACAGCTGTGATTCGAACCTCGAACCTCGAGCTCATAGCTTGTCAATCCTGAGCACCACTGAGCTATTTAGCGCTGTTATGTCGTACATGTATTTTTTTTAATCAATTGTTAGTTTTATGTCCCTTTCCTCTCTCAAGCAATCCTTTACCGAAACGGAAACACCTGCTAAGACCCGAACTTCAAGCCTCAAACCAACTGCTTCTCACTCCAGAGCACCACCAACTGCGCTATCTGAGTCACAAGCACTAATGTGTTAGTAGCACGCGTTGCCAGGGTCATAAGTTACTGGTTTGCAGCAGTGCAGCAGTGCACGGCTGGGTGCAGTTTAGTGGCAGTCTCGGCGGGAATTCTAGCCGTTCATGGGAAACCAATTAGCAGGATGCCTCCACGCATCACGCCCTGAGGCCCGGTGTCTGTAGCCGGCCTTGTCCGTCAGGCGGGATGTTTGCAAACACCCCAAATAGCAGAATTATGGACTGCCGTCCCAGTCCATGTTGGGGAGATGCGTTCCTTAACCATGGCCGCTAAACAGTTTAAAATTCGTTGCAAGGTATTGGTTGTTTGTACTAATCAATGACTCCAAATAAATCTCGGTATGATGAGATTTATATCAATAGGAGTCTTGCGAAAACGTTCGCCATAGTGAAACGAAGACGATGGATAATGGAAGCTTTACGGGCGTCCAATCATAGCCCTGTCCTTAATATTTTGGACCAATGAGCGTTCGGACACCCCCATGCATAAGGGGCATGATTATGTCATCCGTGAAAGTTGTGTTGATCGCACAGCCCGATGTGTGGGAGAGTTGCGTTCCTTAGCATAGGCGTTAAACAGTTTAAAATTCAAGGCAATGTATTGGTTATTTGTACCAATCAGTGGTTGTATATAAATGTCGGTACGACAATATGTATATAATTATCATTTTCCGGGTGCCAAGAGCTAAATTTTGTAAGTCTCTGAACAAAAAACCAAAAGTCTGAGGTTTGAATGTCATCTGTTGTCCTGTTTCGTTTAATATGATTTGGAAAACCTTAGAATGTAATTATTGCTTTTTTATCGAAAGGTCTGGAATTTTTTTAATGTGGTGGTGCCAAGCAATAATCGCAAAAGTGAAGGTAAACGTTGTTCCTGGTGCAAAACTTCAAATAGCAGAATTATGGACTTCTGTTTCAGTCTATTTGGTAAAGACGCCTTCTTGATACATGAAATTGTTCAAAACTCGTGGCAATGTATTGGTTGATTGTACTTAAAGTCAGTGACTCTAAATAAGTCTCCGTATTGTAAGACTTATATCATGATCACTTTCGGAGCGCCAGGTAGCTCAGTTTGTAATGCGCTGGTTAGACGGTCAGGAGCCCCGCGCTGGATCTAAACTGTTATCCCACATTTAGGCATTTGATTATTTGAAAAACCATGGAACATGAATTTTTTAATTAATAAATCGTTATATTTCCACAAGAGGACTTTGTTTTGACGTTTTTTGTCATAGAATCGAGGCCATGGTAAAGGTGAATGACGTTATAAATACAGCCTTGTATATCAAACCATTATATTGTTAGTTATCATTGTCCATTTAAGTTCATCTCAGCTGGTCTTATTTTACTAACATCGTTCCAATAAGTAAAAGAAGAATAGCGACAATATTAGCTGTCCTACTGTGGGATCAAAAGTTGGACCTTCAGAATAGAATCCCAGTGCTCTACCACTTGAGACAACTCACAATCCAAGTGTATTTAAGAATATATTGTACTTTCGTTTGTTGTCTTCATAGCGAGAGAGAGAGAAAGATAGAGATAGAGAGAGAGAGAGAGAGAGAGAGTGTGAGAGAGAGAGAGACAGAGAGAGACAGAGAGAGAGACAGAGAGAGAGAGACAGACAGACAGACAAACAGACAGACAGAGACAGAAAGACAGACAGACAGACAGACAGACAGAGAAACAGAGAGACGAGAGACAGAGAGATAGTGAGAGGCAGAGAAAGATAGTTGTTACTGTACTAGACAGGAAATGACTTTATGGGTTACGCGCTGATGGAAGGGCATTTCAATGGACAATTCCTCAAGGAGATGGATACTACTGTCTACGAAACCGCGATACGCCATTCCACAGGGGGGCAACAGGCTGTGCGCGTCCATATGTCATCATATCGCTATAACTCTGTAGCTGGGGTCGAACCCTGCTTTGGCTGCCGTGTTTTTATTCGACTGTTTGCGTCGGTATCTGTTTAATGTGCCCCTTCAAGTCCCATGTATTCACACTGTGTATGATTTTGTAGACTTAGGAGACGTAAACTATGAGAGAGCATCGCCTTACTAATCACTCAGAACACCCATCCGTAACATTCGATAGTGATCTGGGCTGTCGAGCGGGAGATCCAAGGTTCAAATTTTGCTGATAAATCCGCATCCGTATAAAAATTGTTTTTTGAGTTGTCGAGTTGGTTTAATGTCATCATATCGCTATAACTCTGTAATTGCTGTATGCAAGCAAAGCTCACGGTATTTACTGGCGTGTTGTTGTTATTGTTATTGACGCAGCTGTCAGGGATGTCAATGGCAAGATGTGGCAAGATGTCAGTCGCGTGCTCCTGCTCCCCATCCTCGCCATTAGCTGCCAAACTGTCGGCGTTTCGTGGTCTTCCCAACACAAACTGATCCTACTGTTTTCGTTCTAACTGGGTGCTGTAGCAGTTTAATGGCTAAGGGGATCAGTGAGAGAGAGAGAGAGAGAGAGAGAGAGAGAGAGAGAGAGATTTAACGTCCAACATCAACACTATGTAGTCAATATTGTGGACGAGTTCCAAGACTGACGTCTTACAATTTTATGTGCTGCCATACACCAGACAGGGTGGGATACCATGACTCCTATCTCAGCCGAACACATTAAACTGACAACGACCCAACCAGTAGGGAACTAAATCGCCAGGGCTCGAGCCACGGACCATTTGCGTCGGAGGCCGATGGTGTACCCCAGGACCAACACCCCTTCCCCCCATAAGAAACCTTCTTCTTCTTCTTCTTCTTCTTCTTCTTCTTCTTCTTCTTCTTCTTCTTCTTCTTCTTCTTCTTCTTCTTCTTCTTCTTCTTCTTCTTCTTCTTCTTCTTCTTCTTCTTCTTCTTCTTCTTCTTCTTCTTCCTTCTTCTATTGCTCTAGTTACAATTGTTACTATTATCATGACTACTATCATTACTACATCCGAAATTGCTCCGATATTAGCCAACATCCTTGACTTGCAGCCTCTAGTCTTCTTCTCCTTTACCAGCGCGTTGTTTACATAACTCACACACAGCCTTTCATCACAGAAGCAACTGAGCAATGCAGTTCAACTATCAACTTCATAACAATAACATTTTGACTGCAGTTAACACAACACCCTTGAACCGTCTTTACATGCACCATCTCTTCCAGAGACATTCATTATTCTTATGCTAGACTACAGAGCCAAGCCAGAGACCGCCGAGAACTACCTAATAGAAGCTTTGCGATGTGCGGCCCAAAGTACAACCAAGACGACCAAGACGATAGGTTAGGGGATCTGAACCTGACGTCCAATCATAGGTCTATCCTAGAGTTACAGAGCCAATGGGCGATAACACAACTCCATGGCTGAAGGTCGTGATTACGTTATAGGTTATCGACGTGGATCGCAAAGCTTGTAATTTACTGTCCAAGGAGCTGCTGGGGTCATCTTTCCAGCTCAAATAGCGATAAACGCTTTCCTTTGCCAGCCCGCCATGCGCGGAATGCGTTTGTTTTGGGAGAGACATGATGAAACTCCACACCTTTGAGAATTCTTCACTGCGCAGGCGCCTCGCTCCAGAATGCTTTGTGGCGGGATCACACTAGGGCAGGACGCACTTAACACTTGTAGATACAATGTCTTTCATGTATACACTAGAACATTTCTGGGATGTTTTTGGAAAACTCCCCCAAAGAAAATCTCTCCGCCAAACTTGAAAAGACAACAGTGGTGCTACTTGTTTTCGTGTCTTCTTTAGTCGCGGCAATTACTCTTTCTCAAACTACTAGTTGTGTTTTTGGTGAAGCTTTCAACATGATTATCTCTTTCATTTTTTGTTTGTTTATTTTTTATTGGCCGCATCAATCACCCAAATATGCGCTGGCGATATTAGTTATGTTATTTCCCTGTATTGTTTGAATCTCTCTTGTGGACCTATAGGAATTCTTTTTGAAGTAAAAAGTTACGCATATATAGGATAACATAGTTTATTACATGTAATTATTGCAGGGAGTTATACTTAGTAGAGGCATTTAGTGATTGTCATGGGCAATGAGGTATAAAATTACATGTATTAGAAGAGAAAAATAAACCAACATTTATTTTCCTAGTTGTGCATATCAACTTTCAAATAATTTCAATATGTATGTGGTACTCAGGGATGATCAAAATATGATTCCAATAACTATAAATGAGTATATACAGCCCTGTGATTTCAATGTACATTCATGGACCTCTTAAAGGGCCAGATCTGGATCAAATTACATATTGTACTTCATCCACGGCAGAAAATAAAAAAAAAACAAGTATACGATAAAAATATAACCAAGGGATGTTTTTTTTAATATATATAATTTATCATTATAAACAAAAAGGTGGTTGGTACACACCTATTTGAACTGAAAAGTACTACCATTACAGCAGTCCAGGTTGAATTTTGTTTCTCTATTAACACTGACTTTAGATTTCAGTTTTCGCACATCATGCAACATATATGCACAAGATTTTAAAATACGAAAAGAATATTACAAGGTTCAAGGGCAGGGCATGCGCCTTCTACAGAGAAGTTTGCAGTTCAATCCTCTGGCTGCCACGATTTTTTAACTGGATGTGTCGGAACCAGTATGACAGACTGACCAAGTCGCGGATATTCCGTCTCGGTTCCAACTGCTAATCATTAGCAATGAGATGGTGTCATTTTCGCTACCAAACATTAACAATTTAAGTTGTATTTTGGAAGCATCCAGTAACGGCTCTAAAAGAAAAGGGAATTTCCCATTACATTCTTTTTAGTTTCACGTTCACTAGGTTCTTCTTTAAAATATGATACGTGGTTGAGACTGGTACTGTCGGACCTGCCCCTTTGTAATGATTTGGTAAGAGATAGTAAAACATTGGTTTGCTTATGAAAAGTGATTGTATTCTTTGGTCGGAAAAAGCGAAGTCCACTATGTCTCAAGAAAAGGAATACCATGACGGGATCCCAGTGCGGCCACATTGTAAACGGAAAAATAAAAACGCCACAACAATAGGGAACAAATCGTCCGTCAGAGCGGGGTTCAAACCACGGACCTCCTGCGTTGAATACCGATGCTCTATGCCCAGAGTTACTGCGGCCCATGGAAAAATTGAACACGGCAGAATAATAATACACTGTAATAACCATGTATATTGTATACGAAGATTTATTTCTATTTCTGTATATCGACTCCACAACCAACCTTTTATCCATGGCGAGCTAGAACACGATAGAGTAACATGGATACATATCAAGAACCACGATGTACTGGGCGAGCTGTATGTGAGACACAGAAAGGAAACAATATTTCTATCATCGTGGTAACTGTAGCAACTGGTGAAAAGAGAAGCTGTTTCCAAGCGCTGCGTTCTGTTGTTTTACGCCGACAAGCTATACCGTATCAAGTGTCGTGGAAGCAAAACCGTTTTGACAAGACACAAGCTATGGTGTTTGTTTAAGCTTTCTTCATTACGTGCATTGTTTAGGGTGTGTTTTGTATCTCTTGTTTTTCTTTTCGTATAGACTTCTCACTTCAGAGTACTGTAAACGCTCAAATGTAATGAGACCAACGTATTTGGTTACTCCACAGATTGCTATCTTTTGTACGAAACTGCTTTTAGCACAATGATAGCTTGTTACTAGTCTGTATGCTTTCGTTCCTCATCTTCTTTATCTTTTGTAATGTGAAAGGCAACTGGAATGTGCACTTGGATAATTGGTTCAAAATTCTATGCTGGTAAAATAAAACCGAAATAATCATAAACGCTTACTAGAGCTGTGATGAATGGAGTAAGGTTGTCTTGTATTGAACGTACTTTAAAAGGACAGCAATCAAATTGAGAATGATACCCGAAGGAATGTCCCAGTACTCACAATTGATTATTAATTATTTTTCTTTTTACAAATACACGACATCTAGGATCTCTGACCATGTAAATTATTTTAGTAATTTTGTCATTGCGTTTCATTTGCATGAGTTATAGGTCAATGCTGGTGGAGCAGAGTACTGAGCAATGATAAAGTCACGAAATAAAGTTTAAAAAAAGTTTTATAAGCCTAATTCTATTATGAAATTTGTATATTCTTTAAATGTTCCTGTCTCTTTTTATAATTATACAAATAAGAATGCGTGTATATATTTTTTCTGTAATAAAAATTAATTGAACCATTAAAGATTTTAGATTTTTTTTCATAATGCATGTTCGTTACTAAAAAATGCATGAACAACGTTGTATTCCTAACATTCTCAAACCTCTTGTTTAGATAACTATTTTTTCTCTCTTTTTTGTGTGCTCTTCTTAAACCTTGTTATACATGTACATAAACTAGCATGCCATTTGCTTATGATTAAGGTATAATTATTTAAAAAATAAATTTTAAATGTCTTTTAATTGTAATTTTAAAACAACTGTACTTTTGTGAAATATATTATCCATTCTTTTATCTTATTAAGGAGGAATCAAACATGTGCATCGTATCTTATATTTCTATTATACACTCCTATTAAGTACAAATTATCTAAAATTTGCGAGTTAAATTGCCTTACTTACGCATCTTATTCCTACAGAGTCCAAAATATCACAGTTCGAGCACTTTCAACAAATATTTATCAGTATGAATGTCGTTAAACAATAATTATGAAGGTCCAAAAGTTCAAACTTCGCGTTTCTCTTTTTTTTTAAGTTTCAACTTCCGGTGCCGTTTTATTTTGTTATAGGTACAAGAGTTAAAACCGAGGCAAAAATTGAATTAGCTCTCTTTGTGGCGTTCAGTTCCTTCAAACCCCTGAGGGTTGTTTAACACGAGAATTACAGAGTTAAACAGATTAAAAAGCTTAAAGAACTGTTTCCTTTGCCGGAGTAAACTAACCGCGATGTCAAACATCAACATTTTTCTTGCCTCTAAATCCAACAACAGGGTTGCAGTGTGCGGTCCTAAACATTTGTCTTTTTCAAACAAATTTCCCGGAAGACGTCTCCCCAACCTCGGCGTTCTCCGGCTCTCCGTGGACCCTCACAAGCCCCTTTAATTGTTGACTCGGTGTAACCTTCGTCTTGAAGTCTTTCAGCACAAATATGGCGCCTTAACAAGCCGAATTAGCAGGGCCTCGGCAGAATTGCTCTAACGCCGTCGCAAGTATCCAAATCGGTTTACACAGACGCGCAAACGGAAGCATTAGAGGCATTGAGTTATCTAGAAATATTTCGAAAACGGAGACCTTAGGAAACGGAATTTGTGCTGGTGTCTATGTGCGAAATTATTATTTGGCACTATTGTTGCCATCAATGAACGATCAGGTTTTATCAATATTGGTGACAATTTACTATGATCTACATAAAAAAAACCGCACCTAATGGACACAAAATCAGTCAAGCTGACCTAAATGGTAGAGTGCTGGACAACAAATCGAGGGACCCGGATTCTGTCCCACGATCTGCCAAATTTAATACATGTAGTCGGATTTTGCCCTATACCGTTTGGTTTGTTGTCAGTATAATGTGACCGGCTGAGCCAGATCCTTGTTAAGTCTCAGTATCCCAGCACTTCAAATAATTTGTTGTCCGACGTTAGTCTTGGGGTTCGTCCACGATATAGCCCAATTGCCGACAATGAGCGTAAAAACCCCCATAAATGAACTGACGCGATTACGCCACCGATCATTGGCGAGTCCAGCGCAAAGCCTGCAATTGCACGGAGGTTACAGTCAAAGAGCCTGGGGGTCAGTTTTGAACTACTCAAGTCCACCAACATGGTCATGGTCTGTTTCTGATGTCTCAACTCAAGAAGCTGTTTGTTCTGGACCGTCTTGACCATGGACTTGTAAATGAAAGATGCAAAGAGGGTTGTCGAGGGATTGTAAAACCATCAAACGCAAAGGGAAATAATCCGTGCTAACGCAGGATGTCCGAAAGACAACACCGATGGTCATTGATCCTTTCAGAGAAATACAGAGAGACCCCCCAAAAAAGAAAGTGCGGGGGAGGGATCTATATGCTGGTTGAATGCCTCTTTTGCTGCCCCTTCTTCGCCTTTGCTATCTTTCTCAGTCAGTCTCTCTGTCTTCCTCTGTCTCTGTCTCTCTCTTCTTTACAACCCCTCTTTCTCTCTCCCTATAAACTTCTGTCTGTCTGTCTGTTTGTCCGTCTCTCTCCGTCTCTCTCTCTCTCTCTCTCTCTCTCTCTCTCTCTCTCTCTGTCTTTTTTTTCTGTCTCTCTGTCTCTGTCTCTGTCTCTGTCTCTGTCCCTGTCTCTTCTGTCTGTCTGTCTGTCTCTCTGTCTCTCTTGTCTGTCTGTCTGTCTGTCTCTGTCTCTGTTTCTGTCTGCTTGTCTCTCTGTCTCTGTCTCTGTCTCTGTCTCTGTCTTCTGTCTCTCTCTCTCTCTCTCTCTCTCTCTCTCTCTCTCTCTCTTTTTTTCCTTCTTTTTTTCTGTTCTGTCTTTCTCGTTCCTCACTTAATATTTTTATTTATCTGCATTTTGTACAAAATGACATTAAATAAACTTTATAAAGGCTTTAGTATAATAAAGAAATTTGCTCCAAACTTGAATCATTGCCAGAGTACACGTATTGTTGAATCATGACTTTTCCCAGCACACACTATCATCCAGACGAAAAAAAAAGAAAAAAGAAAACGCGGGAACCTGTTACGATATTAATAATTTAATTATAATCGCTCAAACCAGGTAAGCGGCAAAGTCCACACAAGATCAACGTTTTCGAAAAGAAATTATCAGGATTTTATCTCGCATCTTAATTTATCGAATCCCCTAAGCCGCACTTCGCGCTTTTAATACTATAATCTTAGCATCCAAAACCGATAGAGTTGTTAACTATTCGATCGACGATCTTGTTTACTCTGAGATCAACACCCTGTATCAGCCAGGTAGGGCACTTTGCGCCGACCAGGGAGGCCATGAGAAAAACCACCGCTACCACCGAGCCCAACATGTTTGGTGATAATGGTTTTTTATCTGGGCTTGACCGCTGAAATATGATAGTTTATGACGACCCGCCCAAACCAACGATCCAAGAAGAGGAAAAAGTGGATAAAGGGGAAAGGCTCAGAGAGTCACAGACTAACCACCTAAACCTGTGATGATTAAGCCGGTCCGAGTAACAAACAATGCTAATAGTTGTCATTGATAAGATAACATAGCGTGTGTTCTACAAGTTAGAGTCTAGGGAGCGTGGTAGCGCGGGTGGTAGAGCGTTGACTTTCAAGGCAGGAGATATTCGGTTGGAATCAAATATACATGTAGGCCTACAGTAGAGTTTTGAGTTGGTTTTAACGTCCAACATCAGCACTATATAGGCTATATTGTGGACGGACCCCAAGACTGAAGTCTGACAATTTTATGTGCTGCCACACACGAGACAGGGCGGGGATTCCATGACTCCTGTCTCAGCCGGTCACATTAAACTGACACCGACCCAACCAGTAGGGAGCGAAATCGCCAGGACGCGAACCCGGACCTTTTGCGTCGGAAGCCGATGTTCTACCACAGGACAACAGATGACTGATTGGAATCCAATATAGAGCAATTTTTTCATTTTGTTGGCTTTTACCACATACTCGTTGCATTGGTAGCAGTAAAATGTGACTGGCTGAGACAGGAGTCCTGCTAAATAAAATACTCGCACTGTCTTTCGAAGCCGCTCGAAATGGTATCAGACGTTAGTATTAAGATCAGTCGCCGTATAGGACCCTTTTTAGGAATCTAGGATACTTTAAACTATGGAAGAACTTGTATCCTGTAGAAAACTAGCGTATTTGCTTCACCTGAGTCTTAATGTCTCGTCATAATTATAATGCAAACAGGCCATCTTTACGAAGAGAGTTAAGCTATCTTACATTTTTAATGTCTCTGGTGTTCAATAATCGAGTCAAATAAGAGTCGTGTACTTTGATCATATGCCTTACTTTTGAATGGTAAATTGAAAACTGTTTTCCTCGTTGGGCTTCTCCAAGTTATAAAAGGCTCCTTAAGTATTTTTTCCTCTGTTTCACTTTTCGTAAACTCTTTTGTACTCCTTTAAAAAGTACATGATTATGTGCCATTTGTCAATAATCTACGTCCAACTAGGTTCTCTCTATTGACACTGATAAAAACGAACTAGCATGATCAATTGTGTGTGTGGATAGAACACAGTTATAAAAAAACCCAGCTAAGTATTAGAAGATGTAGATAAAACACTTATAATTAAATTAAAAAATTACGCTGCGAGCAGGGTTCGAACCTGCGCGGGAAGATCCCATTGGATTTCAAGTCCAACGCCTTAACCACTCGGCCATCACAGCTGATGTTATATCAAATGTTTACAAAACACTAAAAATATTCATTGGTTTGCGAACGCAGAGGGCGACCATAAGGTCGTAAAACTGTTGTTTAACGAGTATGTTGTTTAACGTGCTCTGAGGTCTTTTGAAAAAAACAAAAACAAAAACAAAAAACAAAACAACACTCTCTGTCTGCCTGCCTGTCTGTCTGTCTGTCTGTCAGTCACTCTCTCTGTCTGCTTGTCTGTCTGTCTGTCTGTCTGTCTGTCTGTCTGTCTGTCTGTCTGTCTGTCTGTCTGTCTGTCTGTCTGTCTGTCTGTCTGTCTGTCTGTCTGTCTGTCTGTCTGTCTGTCTGTCTGTCTGTCTGTCTCTCTCTCTCTCTCTCTCTCTCTCTCTCTCTGTCTCTCTCTCTGTCTCTCTGTCTGTCTGTTCCTCTTTCTTTCGCACAGAGACCCCCCCTCTCCCCCCTCAATCTCTCTGACCCCCTCCCCCTCCCTCGCCTCCCCGTCTTACGTTACTGTGAAAATTCTGAAATCGCCTATCTCCCACATGCTAAATTGTCCATGCTATTCTTTCCAAACATTTCCCCAAATGTTATTACGACGCACAAATTAAACCACTAAACAACAAGATATACGACACCCCAAACAAACGTTTACGTTGCTGCAGTGGTGGAGCATTGTAAAAATTTATTACTGTTGTAAAACACTTTGTTTTAAGAAGTCTTGCACCATATCCACAATGGTTTTGTTTTTGTTTGTTTTTGGGGGGGGTATCCACAATGGTCTTTTTGTGGTTTTTGTTGTGTTTTTTTTTGCCATCTGGCATGGTTATAGGTTCTTTTAGATAATTATGTTCTCATGATAAGGATCCAAAATAAGTACATCGTCTCAGTACAGCGTCGTGGTCTTCTAATCCAAAGGCCATCGGTTCGAAACCCACGACCGGACAAAAATTATTACAGAGCAAGTCATGGGCGCATGCTCGTATAGGCTTCTCTTTAGAAAGGACGCAAGTTCGGGAAGCGTATTTGAGTTAGACTAGATAGTATTCGTGCCAAATTTGGATATATACACTAGTTTTGACTTTTAAAAAAAAGAGAAAAATATTCCAAATATATGTGAAAAAGTTGAACCTTTTAGAGAAATGAACTTCATTATTAAAAAAATGTTTGTTGATCTAAATTTGAGCCCATTTTTTTTTGCTTTCTCAAATAAGACAGAAGTTTATTTCGTTGTACACTGAAATAAGAACTTTCAGTAATTTCAACCAAGGTGAATCAGGCACAAGTCGCTAATATAGATATTGAGCTTGAGTCCTCTTAACATTTAAAAATACAATATGAAAATCTTTAATTGGCTGACTCTTCGATTTTTAAGACAATGCCTGTTCATGTATTATGTATTGAAAAATAGATTTAATACCATAGAAGCACCTTTAACTGTACTCAAATGGCGAATTAAGCTATGTAGTCACCCTACACTTATTTTACTACAAAAGCGTATAATTAGATAGTAGAAAAGTCGACGAAAACGGAAAAAGTTGAACTTCAGAATAGTCGGACTTCACGGGACTGTCAATACATTATTTCTTACTGGTAATAATTTCATTACATAAATATAAGCATTGTTTCTGTTGGTAAAAAGTCCAACAAACGAAACTGGATATAATTTATCAGGAATTGATTTTAAAATGTACTCGCAAAATTTTTTTTTATGAAATAACGTATAGCGCTATTGTACAGAATTATAAAACCTAATGACATACACTACACAAAGCTTAAAGAACAGGGTAAACCGCACCCTTGATCGTGATATAAAAGCTAGGTCGTAAAACGGTACATAATATTATACAAACTATATTTATTCCCTCTTTTTGGGGAGTAAATGGGGTTGTTTAAATGTTATCATTTTTACAAACTTCATCGACCTCGGAACAAATAAGAAACACTATTTTCGTATTTTGCACGTCAGAGACGTTCATGCAAATAACACACCCAGCAGTAAAGGAAGTACAAATCCTTCCTCTCCCGAAAGGGACGACATTTTTTTATGTTTTCAACGGTCCAGTCTCATTGAAAATAATCCTTTGACGTCGATAAAAGCAATGTTTGTTTTACCCTGTTTAACAAGTTCGTTCGTTCTCCTCATTTCAAGTGGAAAAATGGGGAAAACCCCCTAAGTTTTGGGTGAGTGCCGATAAGGTTTGTTGTACATTGTACAACGTATGATAACAAAATGTTTTTACGGAATGGCTACAACAATGTTTTATATTTGCTTAGGTGTGAAATTATATTGTTCTAGTGCAAAGCTTTTCTAATCTGAAGTGGCGTTAGACCACCCACATTTTAGGACTGCGAGGGACGCTGAACGCCTGAAGCGTACCCCTAACTGTCGCACACAGGTGCCAGATTTTATTGACGTTTTCGACCAAGCGGTTGAGCGGGACTCGATCATAGGTTTACAGCCTCTCGTCCGGCTTTCGTGGACTCTCGGCGACTCTCGCGAGACAATAAGGGTGGCGCTTAGGACTTTGCGCAAATATTGCTTCAGAACTTCATGGACGACAGGGTTATTGCCCCTGCTCCTGATTGAGTGAGTAAGAGATAGACGGATAGAGAAAGAGGTGGTGGAGAAATAGAGAGGAAGAAAGGAAGAAAGATCAAGGGGGAGGAAGAGAGAGAGAGAGAGAGAGAGAGAGAGAGAGAGAGAGAGAGAGAGAGAGAGAGAGAGAGAGAGAGAGAGAGAGAGAGAGAGAGAGAGAGAGAGAGAGAGAGAGAGAAAGACAGAGACAGAGACAGACTAAAGAAAAAAGCTGCCACCTCTGACCGCTCTGTATTTTCTAAATAGAGTTATCTTCAGTGAGAAAACTATGCAACTGTAAAGAAGAAAAAAAAAAGAAGATAGCATTACAAAATCCTTATACCCATAGTCATTATTATAATTTATTTATTGTAAAATACAAACAACTATTTTAAAATAATCACGATTTGGTAGATTTCAGGTACTGGTAAAGAAAAAAAAAGAATAAATGATAATATAATTATGACTGAAATATAGTTTCATTATAATACAATGTACCTACATTAAATTTGTCTGCGACTTTGCCTAATTTTACTTTATTCAATATAATGTTATGTCTCTCTTTATCTTTTATTACTTATGATATAAATGGACGTTATTTAATCTTAGTGATCAAAACGCTTATATATCAATCTATTGTTTTCTTTTTTTTAATACTCTCTTGTTAAACAAGAGATTTATGTTTTAATAGTTTTCCAAACATAACACATAAAAAATAGCACAAGAACGTATTAAAAATGTACAATGAAATAAAACTACAACTGTCAAAGATAAGAAACTAAGAAAACATAATAATAGCGCTGACTATAATACACTGTACAAAGAAATATCCCCAGGCAGCAGCTGTGAAAGTACTGGGTACCCAGTACGGCCGCCAGGCTATGATGATAAGCCCCTCTCTCCACAGAGTTCCAGGGGAGCTCTTTAGTGTCACGTCCTGGGGCAATATTTTTACACGGGAAGGACAATCAGGCGTTTACAATCCCTCTCCTCATAAGCAGTCATAAAACAAAGGAAACGTTGATACTGCTCGGGTTGTATTGTGTGTGTTGCGTGTCTAAGATCCTATAATAGCAGGGTATGGTCATGCTTTGCAGTCAACACGACGATAACGTATGACGTAATCACGTACCCTTGCATGGGTACATTGTACATGTATTGTGATCGTTCATTGGCTGTGTAAGTCGAGGTTAAAGCTATTGGACGCAACTGCAGATTCCCCCCAAAGTTCTATTAATAGATATTTGTGAGATTCTCTTACCGATCGTCTTCGGGTTTTTCCTATGGGCGCCGTTTCGCGAGGTCTCTAAACCACAGATGGTGGAGACCTTTGTAGAAGCGAGTGAAAGTGGTCATATCCTTCTTATCGTTGGTCCACAGTTTGGATTGGTCGTGCGGTAAGAAGTTGGTCTGAGCAGGTCACATTTCGAGCATGGAGTGTCAACAGAACGTGATAGATGTGCAGTCGTGGCATATCTTCATAGTGGTACTATATTTTAATGCCACGATTTCGTGTCGAATTGTCCCATTAATAGAGTCATTGGTTATTGGTCTTTTATCGATCACTTTCTATCACACTATCAGTTTTCGTTGTACACTGAAATAAGAACTTTCTTTAGAGCTCTCTTAACATTTAAAAATACTATATAGTTACCTTTTCCATTTTCAAATTAAGTTGATTAACTTTGGCTCTAGAAATGATAGAGTTTTAACTTCTTCAAATTCTGAAAGTGGATTTGATCGTTTTTAAAACAATATGAGCAACTTCAAAAGTCAAATTTACGACTTGTACCTATTATGTACATGCATTATGGAAAAAAGATTTAAAACCTTAGAAGCACCTTTAACTGTATTCAAGTGATGAATTAAGCTATATGTTACCCTACACTAATTTTACTACGACAGCATAGAATTAGGTAATAGAAAAATTGACGCAAATCGAAAAAGTTGGACGTCATGATAGTCGGACTTCACGGGACTGCATAAACATTAATTTTTATTGGTGCTATTTTCAACACATAAAAATACACATTGTGTCTAGTTATTTATAAAAGGACCAACGACCCAAATTATATATACTTTATCAGAGATTGATTGTAAAATGTACTCACAGAAATGTATTATGAAAACCTAATGACATACACTACACAAAGCTTAAAGAACAGGGTAAACCGCACCCTTGATCGTAATATAAAAGCTAGGTCGTAAAACAGTAAATAATATTATACAAGCTATATTTATTCCCTCTTTTCTCTGAGTATGGGGTTGTTTAAATGTTATCATATTTACAAACTTCATCGACCTCGGAACAAATAAGAACTACTATTTTCGTATTTTGCACGTCAGACGTGCATGCAAATAACACACCCAGCAGTAAAGGAAGTACAAATCCTTCCTCTCCCAAAAGGGAGGACATTTTTTTATGTTTTCAACGGTCCAGTCTCATGGAAAATAATCCTTTGACGTCGATAAAAGCAATGTTTGTTTTACGCTGTTGAACAAGTGCGTTCGTTCTCCTCATTTCAAGTGGAAAAATGGGGAAAACCCCCTAAGTTTCGGGTGAGTGCCGATAAGGTTTGTTGTACATTGTACAACGTATGATAACAAAATGTTTTTACGGAATGGCTACAACAATGTTTTATATTTGCTTAGGTGTGAAATTATATTGTTCTAGTGCAAAGCTTTTCTAATCTGAAGTGGCGTTAGACCACCCAGATTTTAGGACAGAGAGGGACGCTGAACGCCTGAAGCGTACCCCTAACTGTCGCACGCAGGTGCCAGATTTTATTGACGTTTTCGACCAAGCAGTTGAGCGGGACTCGATCATAGGTTTACAGCCTCTCGTCCGGCTTTCGTGGACTCTCGGCGACTCTCGCGAGACAATAAGGGTGGCGCTTAGGACTTTGCGCAAATATTGCTTCAGAACTTCATGGACGACAGGGTTATTGCCCCTGCTCCTGATTGAGTGAGTAAGAGATAGACGGATAGAGAAAGAGGGGGTGGAGAAATAGAGAGGGAGAAAGGCCAAAGGACAGAGACAGACAGACATGCAGAGAGGCAGACAGAGACAGACTAAAAAAAAGGCTTTAAATTCTTACCTCTCTGTATCTTCTAAATAGAGTTATCGTCAGTGAGAGAACAATACAACTGTGTTGCCTAGGTAAAAAAAAAGATAGCATCGCAAAGTCCTTACAACCATTAGTCAATATTATAATTTATTCATTGTAAAACACAAACAACTGTTTTAAAATAGTAACGATTTGGTAGATTTTAGGTAATGTTCAAGAAAACGAAAATAAAATAAATGATAATATATTACTAAAACATAAATGTGTGCATGTTAGCATCCTCATAATTCAATATACTCATATTAAATTTGTCTGCGTCTTTGTCTACTTTTGTTTCATTCCATATATTATGTCTCTCTTTTCATTTTATTGCTAATGATATAAATGGCCGTTATTTTATCTTAGTGATCAAAACGCTTATATATCAATCTATTGTTTTCCTTTTTTCAACCCTCTCTTGCTAAACAAGAGATTTATGTTTTAATAGTTTTCCAAACATTCCACATTAAAAAAATAGCACAAGAACGTATTAAACATGTACAAAGAAATAAAACTACAATTGCCAAAAGATAAGAAATTAAGACAATATAATAAGAGAGCTTAAGTTTCATTATAGACAATATAATATGGTACATGACTATAATACACTGTACAAAGAAATATCCCCAGGCAGCAGCTGTGAAAGTACTGGGTACCCAGTACGGCCGCGAGGCTATGATGATAAGCCCGGCTCTCCACACAGTTCCAGGGGAGCTCTTTAGTGTCACGTCCTGGGGCAATATTTTTACACGGGAAGGACAATCAGGCGTTTACAATCCCTCTCCTCATAAGCAGTCATAAAACAAAGGAAACGTTGATACTGCTCGGGTTGTATTGTGTGTGTTGCGTGTCTAAGATCCTATAATAGCAGGGTATGGCCATGCTTTGCAAACTACATGGCGATAACGTATCGCATAATCACGTACCTCTTGCATGGGGTACATTGTACATGTATTGTGATCGTTCATTGGCTGTGTAAGTCGAGGTCAAAGCTATTGGACGACACTGCAGATTCCCAAAAAAGTTCTATTTATAGACGTCTGTGAGATTCCATTACCGATCGTCTTCGGGTTTTTCCTATGGACGCCGTTTCGCAAGGTCTCTAAAACACAGATGGTCGAGACCTTTGTAGAATAGAGTGAAAGTGGTCATATCCTTCTTATCGTTTGGTCCACAGTTTGGATTGGTCGTGCGGTAAGAAGTTGGTCTGAGCAGGTTACATTTCGAGCATGGAGTGTCAACAGAACGTGATAGATGTGCAGTCGTGGCATATCTTCATAGTGGTACTATATTTTAATGCCACGATTTCGTGTCGAATTGTCCCATTAATAGAGTCATTGGTTAGGGGTCTTTTATCGATCACTTTCTATCACACTATCAGTCTTAAGTATTTAAGTATTCTTAGATAAGGGTGATTTGTTTCTTACCAATGTAAGGGGCACATCTAGCTTAACCTTGTGTTATTACTTCACAAGAGGTGTTCTTGATAATGGGTTCTGATAGACTGCGCCACGAAGGTGCAATAAAAGATAGTGATCCATCCCTCCATTAAGTTATGATAGAAGTTGTTGGCAAACTTTAGTCATTTTGAAGAGCTATGATTATGCCAAGTATGGAAGGTACCTATAGCTTTATTAGTCTATATGATACTCTCTCTTAAAGGCTCATAATGGCATCGATCATCAGTATTAATATTGGTCCTTAAGAGTGGAAATACCCTTAAGTACCATACTGCTGTACTCTTTACGAGTCAGCGCCTAGCGTAGATAAAACTAGCACAGGGGAAATTGAAACGTAGATTAGAATAATGTAAAACACCAAATAACGTCGACTAGATTATTTAAAATATTGAAATAAAGTATAATATATATTGTAGAATGCAACACTGGTTAGATTTTCTTTTAAAGCATTTTTAGCTATATATATATATATATTAAAGATTTTTTCCCGCTACACGTCAATTTCAAAGTAACCCCTTAACTCTCATAAATTTAAAAGCCTGAACAAAATGGCATCAGATAAAATAATGTGCTTAAGATAAATTCCAGCGGAAAAAAGGCTTTATGACAAGTTTATTCCGCTTCAGGACTTTCGTAACTGGCTCAAGTAGGCGGCATGGGGTCGTGATAACTATGATTTTACTTGTATTATGTTCTTACTTTAGATGAATGTGTCGATACAAATTCACGTTGTGAGAGAATTTTGTTAAATATTTCATTTGGGTGATACCTTGATACTTTAACATAGTATTTAAAGGGATACAAAGTTTCCAGTCGTTTTTCGGCAGATGGTATAAAATGGATGACTTGACTTTACTGAAAACCATATAAAATAAAATAGAAATAACTCTTGAAATATTAAAATTATGGTCAACCTAATTCAATATGATATACTTCTCAAGAGCTACATATTTATTATAAAATAAAATAAAATAAAGCTAAATTTCCTTAATGTCATATAGCCCAAATTTCAAATCTAATTCAATAAAATAATATCATACTTCCAGGGAAATTCATTCTCATCATATTCCGAAGCCAGTGGAAACCTTTGTGGAAGGTGTTATTACATTATCCACTGGTGTGGAGTCCAAACAGTTTTCTTGTCATGTGGCAATCCAATAACCAGACTGGTCGTGAAATAACCCTCAAGACACACAGTAATTGAATAACAAGGGCAACTAAAACTATCAGTCGCAGACCTCCCCCCTACCAAGCGATGCTCGTCCGTGTATGATTTTACAATGGGCTTGTCATCGGGACTGGGTATAGTGTTTTACGATGAGATTGAAGTTGGAAAAAAAGTGTATTTCGATTGATTGATTTTACCCTTTCGTACGCTTTCGGTGTAAAACTTTGTTGTTAAGTGTACATGTAGCTTTAGTATCTAGACCTAACTAAATCTGCGTACAAAATACGATGCGCATTTTTAGACCATGGCTCTTTATTAAAAGCCTTTATGAATTCCCTATTATAAATTTCGACGGCAGGCACAATAGGCAGTTAAATCGTTAGAAACAGTAAAGGACTTTCATGGTATACGTGACCTAAACAAAAACCACAAGAACAGGGCTAAGGGGAAATGTACCCGCGTTTATCTAAAACTAGCACTTTAATGTCTTTTAGTCTCAATAAACGAGCAGCTTTTATTTCCAAATCAATTTTTAACATTGAATCGCATCACCTAAATAGTCTAGATCGGAAACACTTTCTTCACAAAGGGCATAATTGCGTCATCCGTTATCGCTATTTTCATCACCCCCCCCCCCCCCCCCCCCTTGCTTTGGTTTGAAATTTTCCTTATATCCAACTAGGCTAAATCGCGGCCTGTCTGAAACTGAAGTCTGCGATTTTATGTGATACCACGCAGATACAGAGTGAGGTTACCAGGGCTTGTTTTTCAGCCTGTGACACTGCAGTGACACCGACTCAACTAATAGGAAACAAAGAGTCTGATCGCGGATCAAACCGCTTTTGATCAAATAAAAATTTGCGTGCATATCTCTGTTTATTTTGGCTTAACAGAGACAGAAGGCTTAAATTGTCTCTCCCTAAAAGATAATTATTTGCTTAACCAAGACATGGTCTATGAAAATGGGATCTTTCGAATTGTTTTAACCATTAATATGACGTAAATATGTTTATTTTCAGCATTTATCAAAGAGACTTTCATTTCGTTTTACCCAAATCGGGTGGCCTGTTTTAATACTAAATAAAAAAAAAGATCCTTAGGTTTGATAATAAAGGGAGTCACAATACCCAAATGATGAAAAGAAATGTACGTATACATATAAATATATATAAACTCTGCTGTGTACTCTAACAAAGTTTGGGTAGAAATCTAGGTGAATAAAACAAAAACAAAACCGAAAAACGAAACAAAAATGAGTTAGAAAATAAAAATTAATAAGACCATCTCGAGTAGTCTGCATTCAAAGCTTGGGTAGAAATCTAGGTGAATTAAACAAAAAAAAAAAAACGAAAAAAAGAAAAACGAAAAACGAAACAAAAAGCAGTTAGAAAATAAAAATTAATAAGACCATCTCGAGTAGTCTGCATTACCCCTTTAACGCTCGCGAAATATAAATTGTATTTCTTGCCAGGTTACACACGCATAGCTAGCTCTCCTCTGATGCCGCGGGATATAATAATGCGAAAGCGATAGACACCGAAGCGTTGGTCAGCCATGTTAAAAACCCGAAGCGCGGCAGAGTTAGTTAAATTTGTGCAACAATCTCGCCTAGAACAATGGACCGCAGGGGCGTCTCACATTGGAGAGGCTACGGAGATTGGCTCTGTCCAATTTTGTTCTTCATCTCATACTTTTTGGGAATGTAGCAGATAGTGTTTGGGAAAAGGGGAGAAATTGCGAACCTCCTCCTCTTAACAACTCGAGAACAATAGTTCCTCTTCGTGTCATTCATTGCATGCATCTGTGGTTTCCCAGGGCAACAAGATTGTGCGTGCAACTATAATGGCTGACGCGCGGTGCATTCTGGTGCGGCCAGGCTTCATAACTCAACTTCCGGGTGATCAAATTGAAGGGGATAAGGATTGTGCGTGCAACTATAATGGCTGACGCGCGGTGCATTCTGGTGCGGCCAGGCTTCATAACTCAACTTCCGGGTGATCAAATTGAAGGGGATAAGATTTGCACCAATCTTCTGGCTACGAGAGTAGTCAATTACTGCTCTTTGTTTTCGCTGATATGGACTCGCGTCGTAACCTTTATGTTGCTCACCGTGTAAATTAACGGGATTCTCCAAACTTTGTTACACATTTGGATGAGTTTAAAACTGCAGCGAATTGGTCCTTTAAACCACTTTCTGTGTGTCAGCGTGAATTTTAAAAAGACTTACAAAGAATCCTTTGAAAATCTGAAACTTAACTGCGTTGTTAAACTCCAGTGTTAGCAATTCTTTACGAAATGTAATTAGCATAAATGTAGTGAATGTGCTTAATTCAGTACAACATCTTGTGAACACATTAAGGGCAAACCATAGAACAAATTTAACTCGTACGTATAGATAATACCAATGGCACAGCAATGTTTCAATTTACATCTGTGAATCTTATAATTTCTTGCAAATTTACTTCACACAATTGCTTCCACGTGTGTGATAAATAAAATTATTGGATAAAATACATGGTAAAATAAAATACAAATAATTTTAAAGAAATTTCACGACAATTAAAAAGAAAAAAATATCACAATCATGTACCTCTGGTAACTAAAACAGACAAATTTATTGTCCCATCCAGTGTTATGTAGTCCCACAACTAGTCCCTAGCAGGCTGGGTCGGTGTCATTTCATGTATAATGAGACCAGCAAGACCCGGTTATCCCGCTCTGTGGTTCCGTCGATGCATACAGATCATTTTTAACACCAAACGTAAACGACTAAACTAGATCGCGGACAGGTCCAAAGACTAACGTCTTACAATTTAAGTTATGCCAAGCAGAGACAGATCGGGAATACCAAGGCTTCGGTCTTAGCCGGTAACATTATACTGACACTGATCAAACGGCACCCAAACCCGTAATAGAAACCTTGTAATACCTAGGCCCTTAGCTTAAACGAAGGCGACAGCTGATGGAATCTGCACCGACGTCCAACCATAGCTATATATCCTAAGAATTCGGAACCAATGAGCCACCTGAAACCTTTATACCTAATCGTTAGGATAATGTCATACAATATCGTTGTGTAGATCGCAAAACCTTAGATATCACTGAGACGTTAAGTCCACTCTCACAACACAATGGCCTGAGGTGACCAAACATTGGCGTCCACAACAGTCGGCATTTGGACTAAATCAGCCTGTCTCTCTACATGGCAATAAGAGACAAATGACTCTGGGTCCAAAAAGAGTTAATAACGCTTTTGTTTTTAGCCGCTGGACAACCGTTGGAAAAATCTCAGCTTGATATCTGGACGTTTTGTCTGTTTTTTTTTCTCATTTTCGATTTCTAGCATCTTATTTTGTTTTCAGAACCGTGACTTTTGCCACACAAAAAACAACAATAAAAGAGAAAAAAATAATAACATGCAAAAATCTAAAGAGGGTGGTTGTGACTGATTAGATAGGGGAGAGTATGGGGATAAAAAGTAACATATTGAAAATAACAATAACAAAAACAGCAACAATTAAAAAAAATATTAGTATAAAAAAAGAATAATACTAATAATAATAATAATAATAATAATAATAATAATAATAATAATAATAATAATAATAATAATAATAATAATAATAATAATAATAATAACTAAAGTTTTACAACTACATAATTTGCCCAACAGAAGGCGATAACGGGTCTCAATTTTGCGCGAGGGACGGGTTGGGTCCAAGAGCTCTTAGATCTCCGCCACTAATCCAGTTTCTTCTGCCTCCCCAATATGCCCCATTGTCCTTACAACAAATGAAAATATTTTCTGCCCCCGTGTAGTAATCAGGGAGAGAAGGCGAAGAATAATGCCAGGCGGTTAACTCGCCAGCAGTTCCAGTGGCTCTTCGGGAAATTCCGTTGGCCCGGAGGAAAGGCCAAATAGAATTAGTTTCATTTCCCTCCGTCTCATGAGATCCTTCACTACTCCCATCCGGTTCTTCACATCCTGAGAAGTATTTTTGTCCTCCATGTGTGTCTGTTCTGTATCAACATTGTCTTCGGGTCTCGAATAATGGAAATAATTTGGCCGTGGTGTTTCTATGGAGAGACTTTAGGTTTCGTTGTATTTTATTTTTATGACTTGTGATTTTTTTTTTCAAATTAGATTGATTTTAACGTAATGAGATAATCGTTTTGAAGCGGTTTAGCTTTTTTCTAAAATTCTATTCATTCAATTTTATCTGAGAAGGAAAAAAGTATTGACGTTGACAAACACAAAAAATGATACAGAACGAGATACAGAGAGACAAACAGACAGGCAGACGGACAGACAGACAGACAGACAGACAGACAGACAGAAAAAGAGCCAGGGACAGACAGATAGAAAGACCGGTGGGCAGAAAGAAAGGAAGGAAAAGAAAGATATACAGACAGAAATACAGACAGACAGACAGACATAAACAGGTGACAGGGCCATTGGCCTTGCCAAAAATGTGCTAGAGAGAAAGAGAGAGAGAGAGAGAGAGAGAGAGAGAGAGAGAGAGAGAGAGAGAGAGAGAGAGAGAGAGAGAGGGAGAGAGAAAAAGAGGGGCGGCAAAGAGAGACAAACAGTAAAAGAAAGATTAAGATAAAATAAAAATAAAAATGTACAGATACTTACATACAGCATCAGACACAGGAAGATAACAAAGTGTATTAAAAGAATGCAATAATATTGTGCTATATGTCTGATTTGGCTACAAAAGGTGTTACAAAACATATCATCCGCCGATATAAACATTCATCAGATACCCTAACTAGTTTACGTCGAGTTTGCATCAGGATAAGTGACAATCTCGAAACATTGACATTGTCTGATTTGGCCAGCATTCCAGACGTAAATATTATTGTGGATATTGGATACGTTTGTCAGGTTGTCTTTCGCATCGGTTTACATGTAGACGTGTTGATAAGGCGTCTATAGTTTGTCCTCTTTTTCTTTATTAAACTGGTCGGATCAGTGTCAATATAATGTGACCAGCTGAAACAGAAGTCCTGTTATTCGTTATGTCTTTGTGTGGCAGCACGAAAAGTTGTCAGACGGTGGTCTTAGGACCAATTCACGATATAGTGTAGCTGCTGAAAGTGGACATTTAAAAAATGAAACAAAGAACTTACTAACCAGCCACGGTATCCGATTTTTCTTTGCTTACTAATAATATTGAAACCCGTCTGCGTTATAACGTAGCTCCTGAAACAGGATGATAAGAAACCAACCAACTATACAATCAACCAGCCTCCTCTCATTGTTGTGGCCCGTGATCAGTTATTATGGCCCCAAGGTTTACTGTAGAACCTCTACGGCTATACTAAGATACCAGTTAGGATCCGGACATCGGGTTGGTGCTCGTCAATCAAGAGGGCTACCGACTGAACTATGTATGCTTCCTGTTGTGTGTCATTAAGGGGAATACAATAGATACATTTTTAAGACTACGCTTTGAAATCAAAGGGTAATAACACATATCAGAAAGTTGCTGCATTATGCGAAGGGATCCAAGTAAAAACCACCAGGGTCAAAATTAATTTTTCCCGTTTTTTTGGTGCAGAGCTACAATACAATATTTTTATGTACCAAACGGTCTGTATGTTAGATCTATGAATTCAAGAGCACGACGTATCGACAAAAAGAAAAACAAAAGAATACTTCTTGGTTTATGAAAATTTATGACATAAAAGTTTGCTTATGAATATTAAAATACGTACATTTTCCATCCCCCCAACCCCCACTACTAAACAAACAAACAATCCAGAAAAGAACAACAACCCAAACGCGTGACTTAAATCCCATCAGTTTGACAAATTTACACTGTCGTGTTACAGCCTCCTAGCATAATGTTGACATGACCATATCACCCCGCCAAGAACGAAACCAAAATGGAAACATGACTGTGTCGCTAATCCTAGAGCTGTATCATTATGGGATAAAGACTCTGACACAGACCTTTGGCCCTCCTCGGAGTCTTTTCCTGACGCTAAAGATGATGATAATGACGAACTTTCGACCCCCTAAGTGTCGAGTTCATGCCCATACTTTTCTTTCAAAGGGTTAATCTTCATCAACAACCAGCAGCAGTAGCATCGGCAGCTCCCCTCATCAGCTTCTGCCTCCTTGTCTTCTTCAAGGTCTCCTTTCTTCTCAAACTCGACTCCAAACTCACGGGCTTTTAAAAAACCTCGAGTGTCAATCGCTCCAAACTCCTCACATCCGTATCCACTCCTTTTTAAAACTGTTTGTGCGTGTGACGTGACTGGAAAAGTGGGCGTGACCGCGCGCGTGCCCACCGGCGGCGGCCATTGTTGTAAACGACCTAATTGGCCAGATTTTCCTCAGGCGGATGGGCCAATTTTAACCTAATTTTGACTTTCAACTCGGTTTCAACTTTGCCACCTCAAAGACGACAATGTTCAATGTGTTCCTCACCAGACTTGAGAGCGTTTGTTCATGCGCTGCCCCTGCTGCCAGTTGTGTAAGTGAGCAAGCGACAATTTTGTTGAAATAATACAGGTTTTGCGTCCGTCACGATTATAATGAATCACATAATCATACCCATTAGGCATGGAGGTTTCCTGATAGCTTATGTGCTCCGTAAGTCTAGGATAGTTCTTTAATTGGACGCCGGTGCAGTCAACTTAGTTTTACGGCACGTCAGCACAGTGACAGCTATAATGATTGTGTCCATGACGTCCCAAGACTTTTACTACATTGCACTAACAGCAACGGTGACTGCAGAACCCCTTACCTGCCGTTTTCGTTTTTGATATTGGACCCGTAATCGCAAGAGCTGTGTTCTCTGACCTGAAGAGCCTAATTATTTAGCACACATCTTTTTCCCCTCCTGGCATGAAATTGATACTCGATATGCTTGGTAGGGTAATCAGAAGAGTGAAGTGAAGCGCTAGAGAAAACTTGAAGAAAAGAGAAACAATAGGGCCCAGGTTGATTTCTGCTCTTAAAATAATTATTTACAATGGTTTACTCTGAAAAAGAAAGCGACAGAGAACGATTATACACAAAGAAATAAAGTACAAATGTTTATGTATAGATTTTCATTTTAATTTACCTTGAGATGTATTAGATGATTGTGTACATATTATATAATTCTATGTTTTGCTATTGATCGTTTGTTTGTTAACAGCGTTCAAAATACGGACAATATAATTGTATAAATAACCTTTGAAGTTTCGTTTCTGTAAACTGTATAGTTATCTCAATCTGTTTGCATGTTATTTTTACCACTGACTAAACGCGAACTTCAGATGCGGGGTTAATATGTTTATAAAAATACCATTCAAAAACAAAGTAATGGTTCTATAATAAAAGCGGATGAATCAAGGGACACGCCGGTTGTAGTGTTTTTTTTTAATTTTTTTTTTTGGTTTAAAATATCTTCTGTATGTCATTTTGAGAAACTTGCATTAAACCTTCTCTAAACATTATAAAGTATACGGCCACTTATACCATGCGTCTTTGATTTAATTTTATTATATAGTTCTATACACACAATAATTTGTTTAAAGTCAGGACCAAATATGATTTGATAAGTCTCACGTTAAATATTGTAAAATCAAAGGTTGTTGTCAGTTTTATAAATAAATTAGGTAACGGAAAAATTCAAGCCTCCTATGTATTTATATATACCACATATAGACAAGACGTCTTCAATTTGAAAAACATCAATTACATGTATTAGAAAAAAAAGTATTATAAAAAAGCAAAAGCAGTCTTTTTTAAAGGGCCTGTGAAAATAATGGTACATGTACTCCCAAACCTAATGGTCGAAATTTTCTGCAATCTTCTCAGCTGAAACAAAACGCATTCACTGATTCATTTCCTTTAGCTTAATCTTTTACATCACTGTGAGTATTTACCACGAATACCCATAGAGATCTTCATTTTTTGCTTTCCCTTACTTCCAAACAGGAAGCCCCCCACTCCCCCATTAAAAAAAATCTTGTACGTATAGAAAAAATGTCCATGCTTTTCAGAGTGAAAGAGGACTTTAGAACAACAAGATAATCATAGGGTTATGTCCACTGTCCAGTAGATGTTACACACTATTCTGCGGTGACCCCTGTCCACTCCGACAGTTCGGACACTCCCCTAGCCGCTCGTAATCCCTACAGTGTTGCTTGTTAGCACAGTTCTGTCTGAAGCAGAAATTACAGAGGGGGTAACATGCCGGCTACTTTCAACACTGCGGAAAAAGGGATTAGCTAAAATACCACTTTGGGGCGACTACCTTCTGAAAACATTAGTTTTAGAGACTGCCTTGTGCTTATTTGGTGAAGAAAAGGCAAGTGTCCGTCTCCGACCATGTGTGAAGAGAGGGGAACAGAGAGAGAGTGGAGAAGGTTAGGGTCGAGATAGGGACTTTTTTTAGATCAGAAAGGACACAAAAAAGTACGTAGATATAGGACTAAAATCAACAACACTAAAATACAGTCGAAAATGCGACCGAAGGAGAGAATAAAATTAAAGGTCATGTAAATGAACAAGACGATAAAATGTTCGCAGAAATGTAATTAGAAAGATAAACAGCACTAAATGTTCGTGCGAAAGAATAACTACAAATTATTATTATGATGGCAATGTTATATAGCACAAAAAGTCATGTACTCTTGGAATCAAATGACCAACTCGAAACGGAGCAGAAAATTATGTACATTTAAAGAGATATGCAAAGCAATCGCAGTTTTGTGGTGACTATTTATATATATATATATTTTTTAAACTTGATAGACCACACAGCGGTTATGGACACATAATAAAGTGGGAGAGGTAGAAGGGGGGAAAAGGGGGTAATAAGGAAGGAAAAAAGAGAGATAGAGATAGAAAGAGAAATAGAAAGAGAGAAAGAGAGAGAGAGAGAGAGGGAGAGAGAGAGCGAGAGAGAGAGAGAAAGAGAGAGAGAAATCTGAAAGGAGAAATATTTTCATAAAATAAACAAAAACAAAAGAACGTGCAATAACATCTTTTAAAACTGATTTAAGGAGTGTGCTTTAAAAACACAACAACAAAAAAAACAACAACAAAAAACAAAACAAAAACAACAACAACAAAAAACAACAGCAAAGCATATAAACAAAAAGTTAAAATAATACTCCCATGTCTTATGTAACGAATCATATGCTTGGGAATGACTTAATTATGTGGTCCAACTGAAGTCAAAATAACAAAAGGAGGAAAAGTTTTTGGAGCAGAAATAAAATGCACTGAGGCAGAGTGTTGGCGAAGACTGAATTGACGCAAGTGACAGAGTGAAGCGTTATGCTTGGCAATAGAGCCTTTGCGATCCATGACGTCACGATTAGGGATGACTTGATCACGCCTCTTAGAGGAGGTATGGAGTTTTATGTTCGCTGATTGGTCCCGCGAATCTAGGGCAGAGCTACCACTGGACGCCTGCGCAGTTTCCCTTACCTATCGTGTCTTCCTTTTTTTTTGTGTGTTACTGCAAGGCATTCAATGCCAAAAGAGAGCAGTGCCTGAGTTTTCCTTTGATAATATTGTTTAGAGTTCTCTCTCTTTAAAAAAACTGATTAATGGAGTTAAAACTCAACAAAAAACAGCAAAGCATAAAACAACAAAATCAGAAGAATACTTTCATGTCTTATGTAACGAATCATATGCTTGGGGCTGACTTAATTCTGTGGTCCAACTGAAGTCAAAATAATAAAAGGAAGACAAGTTTTTGGAGCAGAAATAAAATGCACTGAGGCAGAGTGCGATCTTCAGGGGTGGGCGAAGACTGAACTGACACAAGTGACTGAGTGAAGAGCTATGTTTGGCATTTGCGATCCACGCCTCTTAGAGTAGGTATGGGATTTTATGATCGCTGATTGGCTCCATAAATCTAGGGCAGACCCACCATTGGACGCCGGTGCAGATTCCCTTACCTATCGTTTTTGTGTGTGTTATTGCAAGGCATCTAATGCCAAAAGAGCAGTGCCTGAGTTTTCCTTTGATAATATTGTTTAGAGTTCTCTCACTCTCTCTCTCTCTCTCTCTCTCTCTCTCTCTCTCTCTCTCTCTCTCTCTCTCTCTCGCCCTCTCTCCAGGTTTAACGTCTCCTAGGTTCCCCTGGAGGGTCCTATACGGCGGAATTGTTTAGAGGTGCGTTGTATTTGTTCTTGGTGACATGTCTGTTTTTCAACGGGCCAAAACAGTTACGTCTCTCTTACGCAGAAAATTAGGCAACAGAGTTGATGCTTTCCAGCTACCACTACCAGTTCAGATTTAGGCCACGGTAAGGCCCGTTCTGCGGAGCGATATGTTTTCTCGTTTATTTCTTCATTTCCGAATCGCAAAAGCTCTATTGCCGAACAAAACGCTTCGCTATGTCATGCAATTCAGTCTTCGCCAATGTCTCTGCACATTGTGGGTAAAACAATTTTATTAAATAAAAAATAAAAAAGGAAAAATACAAAAATGTATATTCGATAAGTAGATACTTACGTGCCACTCTCACTCAGATTGACTTGACTACATGTACTCGTATTGGATTTTTAGAGAAATGCGAATTTTTACCACACAATTGAAATACGTGTCCTTTTAATTTTCGTTATTTTGCAACTAGAAACATACATTATTTAGAACAAAGCTCGTGAAAGATAATTTTTTAGTTAAAAATTAAACGAGAAGATAAAATTATAGGAAAAGTAAATCAATATGAAGGGAAGAAAAGCATTTTAATTCCTGAACGTTCAATCTTAGTCAATGTCCATAAAAGCATATCCAAATCAGAGAAAGAAAGGAAGAAAAAAATAAAACACTGTTAAAAAAAAAAGGAGAAAAAGCCGAAAGGAAGAAATTACCATGTGATAGAAAAATGTTTGTTTGTAAATGTTGTTCCTAGCTTGTTTGCGTTGCGCATGTGGTGTGTATCATTGGAAATCCCCACGCGGGGCACAGAGGTAAAAGCCGGGAACGGAGTCGCCCCCGCTGGAGAAAGTTTGCAAACCTTGACATTTGGGGCCAAAGAGATATCCTCGCCCCCAAAACGCGGCAGTTACAAGTCGATTTGTGTTCACTTTCTCCAGAAGAGTAAAAAAAATGCGAGAGAGTTCCCAGAGGATGAAAGGCACTGGCTTGAGTTATTATTCTGTGATGGGAGGCGGAAAAGAAACTACAACAGAGAGTCTAATTATCGTAGTGCTAATTGCTCAAGGGAGTAGACTATATTTTTTTTAAATAAAAATATGTTGACATTTACAACGATAATCATGCGTTAGTACTTGTTCGTTTGTTTGTGTGTTAAGATTATCGTTAAGATTATTTTGTTTTTGGACTAACCGTGCGCTGATTTAAGTTTTTCCCGTACATCCATTTGTGAATTGCAATAAATCTAAGCTTGGCCCCATTTTGCTTCGATCATCTTTTACAAAGTATTTTATAAACATTCTTTTATGAAAAAATATAGCAACACACAATATAAGATACATACAGAATACTTCTTAGTACATACATGCAGAATCTTTCTTAATACATGCAGAATCTTTCTTAACACATACATAATCTGTATTAATACACAGAATCTTTCTTTATACATGCATAATAATTCTGAATAGATGCACAATCTTACTTAATAGATACATAATCTTACTTAATACATACAAAATCTTACTTAATACATACCGAATCTTACCTAATACATAAAGAATCTTTCTTAATACATACAAAATCTTTCACATACAGAATCTTTCTTAATACATACAGAATCTTTCTTTATACATACAGAATCCTTAATACACACATAATCTTTCTTAATATATACAAAATTCTTTCTTAATGCATAAGTGCATTTTAAAGACATTAATCAAGAAGAGAGCTTCTCTTCCTCCAGCCTAAGATCTACGGCCAGTTTTATTTTTTCTGAGTAACATAAAAAAAAAGATGACAGCTTTTTCTGGTAGAGCCAAATATTGGGTCACCAGGTTAGAATAGAACCTGGAACCCGCTGACTAAAAGTCGAGCCATCTAAAGTCTAAACTATATAGTCTAAAATTGTATAAGTAATCTCTGACGGAACAATGCAAACAATAAGAATGTCAGTTTCACACTCACAGCATCAAAATGGGTAATTGACGTGATTTTGATGAGTTTCCATCATGGGATTTTTGTATTATAAAAATACTGCACAATTCAAATCTCCTAAACTCTCAAATGTGACCCTTGTCAAAGTAATCGAAGATGAATACCAGAGACTATGATTTAGTGAGATGTTTCACAAAAAGGGCTGAATGCATTTGCTACGAGGGGCTAGCGCGACGCGTGCCCACCACATTTCTTTATTAAAATTAGGGCGGTTCAAACTGAGTTTTTACTAGGGTTTATATAAGGAAATAACCGCCTTAATTATATTAAACCATACGCAAAATACTCGACGTGAAACCTCTCACTTTATCAAACTCTTTGGTAAAAAAAAAAGACTTGGTCGGTCATATTGAACTGCCACCGACTTAATTACTAGTTGGGCGCGAGGTTATTTGCTAGAGTATCAAACCCGCAACCTTCCGATTAGAGTGCGCTTTGTCGTTGGAACAGCGAATGCACCTTGAAAAACCTTATGATTGCGCCCCATACACCTATATAACATGATTGCATATACATGTAATAATTATATTGTTATAATATAACTATCTTCATGTACCAGTACTGCAATACTATACTTGTGAGTTTGAACATGTCACATTTTTTTCTCCCAGGGTGAAATAAAAAAAAAGGTAGCAAAGAAACAAAGGTATCATAATTATCTTATGTCTAAATTAATTTACGAACAGGCAGGGACGAACTGAAAGTTGTGTTGAGTTGGTTCTTACCATTCAATAACAGCAACAAGGTTTTATTGAAAGGATGGCACAAAAAAGCAATTATCGAAGATGTGTGGTAGAACAAATTAAGATCTACTTCAATTATAAGACAGAGGGTGAAAGGGTGTATACAATACTAACTGTAGTTAAGTTGGTTAAACGTCCAACATCGGCACTGTATAGACTATATTGTGGACGTGCCCCAAGACTGACGTCTGACAATTTTATGTGCTGCCAAACACGAGACAGTGCGGGGGTACCATGACTCCTGCCTAGGTCGATCGACCAAATCGGTAGGAAGCGAAATCGCCAGGGCTCGAACCACGGACCTTTTGCGTGGAAAGCCGATGTTCTATCTGGATGGCATGGGGTAGAGGTGTGCAGGGGTGTGAAAGGGATTGGATTTTTATCGTCTAAGTAAGGTATCCTTGACCTGTCTCTGTGTTATAGCACGCAAAATTGTAAGACGTTGGTGACGGGTCACGTTCACGAGATAACCTAGTAACTGACTTTCGACGTTAAAGGTAAAACCAACAAGAAAAAACACAAACAAAAAACAGTCAACAAACAAACAAAAACCAAAAACAAGATCAAAGAAAATAAAAACATGAGTTTCTGTTACAAAAATGGTGTACGTCTACAGGTAATAAAAACTGTCTAGAGATTTCCAGTAAAACCCAAAAAGAATGATAAAAAACAAAGAATGTCCTAAGGTGGTTTCATACAATATTTAGCAGACAAAAATAAGCCTGTCTTCCGTCGTGATGACGTCACATCCGACAGAGGCTACACCGAAGTCAAGAGACCCTTTTAAGATTTTCCCAGCTTTGCAAAGTAAATACCACAAGCAAGCATACTGTTTTGGGTCTCAGTACATATCCTCTTTTCGCCTTTGCCCCCAAAAGAAATTTACGTCGGGAGGGTCTTTTAATTAATCAAAGTTTATTTTCTCCGCAAAGTTTGGCTTGCAGCTGACCTTTTACTCCCGTGAGTAACAATCAGGCTCGACCCAAAAGTCTAGGAAAGATTTTTGTGACTTTAACTTAATGAGGGCTCCTTGCTAATAAGAATGATTCTTTCTCTGATGTTTGTTCCTAGTGCAACTAGACTTTGTTTGTAGAGGAGGGTGGTATTTTTATACGTTTGGAATATTGTATGTACCGGGTGAACTTGAGACTTACTGAATTGTTGGCTGTTTTGAGTGGGACTATCGCGATCATTATAGATCTTCTTATCTAAGAAGAAACCTGTAGATCTTATCCTGTATTAAGCGTCAACTTGAGACTTGCTCAATTTTCTGTTGTTTTAGTAAAATTCACCTTCCCTTTTGTATGTTTTTTTTCATGTTTGCTTGTTTACTATTGTACCGGGTGAACTTGAGACTTACTCAATAATTGATGGCAGTTTCGAGTGGGGCGTCAGCGTCCCTTTTATCTGAGCGTTTTGGGTTCTCCCTTTGACAATCATTATATATCTTTTTATTTTAGAAGAAAAAATCTAATTAAGTAGTAAGCGTCAACTTGAGATGTGCTCAATTTTTTTATAGTTTTGAATGAAATTCACCTTCCCTTTTGGCTGTTTTTTCATGTTCGCTCTTTTACAATAATTATACACTTATCCTTTCGCAACAGCAACACAAATAATGTTCTCCAGTATTATTTTTTTAATATGGAATTACTATAACAAGAAAACCTAACATTGATTGTCTAAACCACACACACAATAAAGATGTAAAACTTTTGTTGCTGAAATGACCTTTTAGTTCAGCTTCTGATATACTGAATGTATCTCCCCTCCACATCCACACACATAAAAACATACTCTGGGCGGGGGACTGGCGCAAGTGGTTGGGTGTTGGTCTCCCGGTTCGTTGGTTCGAAATACATTTTCATACCAAATTTCATCTCCTACTAGTTGGGTCGGTGTCAATATATTACACATATAGCTGTCTGAGACAGGAGTTATGGTGTACCCTTACTGTCTCTGTGTGGTAGCACGTGCAATTATCAGACGTTATTCTTGGGATCCGTCCACAAAAAGCCTATACGTGATGGCTTAGAAAGGTCGGGGATATTATGACTCCTGTATCAGCCGTTCACATTAAACTGACACTAACCTAACCTGTTGGGGGCGAAATCCTGCGTCGGAAGCAGATGTTCTACCCCAGGGCTACCGCGTCCCCACCCCCTGTCTCGGTGTAGTAGCATGTGAGAATATTGGATTTTAATATGGCAATAAAAATAATAATAATAATAGTAATAATACCTTATTACGGTTCTATCGCCGTATACGATCTCCCTTGGGTTGTTATAATGGGAGACGTCAAACTAGCTGATATAAAGTAATTGTAAAAGTCCACTATCCACCCGTATCCCTGCTATCTCATGTCTAATGTCTAGTGTCTATCTATCTGTCTCCAAGATCTTCCACAGAATGCAGATTGTTCTCCCTCTAGCGATTCCCTTTCAACTGGAATGCCTAATATATTATATATAACCAAAACAATATCATTTTCTGAATTTTCTCTATCTCCGAGACTGCTTCATGACAACCGTTGAGCGCCCGAAGACGAGACGGCTCCGTGTGTTCTGACAGTCTATGCGGAACTGCTGAGGCAGGCTTATCATCTCTCGGAGACCATGGAGGACCCGTCCATGTTTGGGGGGAACGACACGCCAAAAGACAATATTATCCCTGCTCTGTCCCAGGACAGAGTTGTTTACGCCTCTGATAGCTTAAGACCCTCGGTTAATATTAGGGACTTGAGCGCCCTTTTCAATTCTTCATACGGGTGGTCTCTGTCATATAGCTTCAAAGCTGAGGTCAGAATCAATAGATTTTTATTTGTCTGTCAGGAGGAATGACTCATTTCAATGGGTTTGAGACCGTGATGTCGTTGGCGAAGGACGGAATGGAAGAGTTCTTGATCGGGGGTTGTTGACAAAGTTCATTGTTTGAGCTTAAGTTAGGGTAGGAGCTGCCTAAATAACCAAGTCATTGGAAGAATTTAATATGATGTTACGTATTGCTTGTGCATGATTTGATGTGAGATTAAAGTGATTCCTTCGAAGAGGGTAGACACTCATACATTTGAGATAAATATTCATAACTTGAAGGATTTAAAATGCAGTATATTTTTCAAAATATGCACACACAAACACACACAAAGAAAGGTCATAAATCATTATAATCTACTTAGTAAAATACAATCTCAGGAATTAAGTCTACTTAAAGCAGTTCAGTTCTCTATTCCATGAACTTAAAGGATATATGATATAAATTCAAAATTGATTTATTATGTTGGGTATTTCGAAATTGGTTGTCTTAGACAAATATAAAAGTTCTGCTTTATCATCGTTGAATGATGCGACTTTTTTTATGCATCTCACACTTAAGCTAGGACGATTTGAATTTGTTATACGTGGTCATTAAGAATAATTTTTATTTTTATTTTTCTAGTTTTTTGACAAAGTCAATTGAATAATGTTATTAGAAATCAATAATGTCAGCTGTTTACATTTTGTTTTTCTACACCTAATGATATATGTTTTGTCTGATTGTGGGTTTCAAAGCAGGGACCCCCATGATTGGGAGACAAAGCTATACCCTTGAGCACTCACACACTAAGGCATTTGCTGTAGTTGTTGTTGTTGTTGTTTTGTTATTGTTGCTGTTTTTGTGGTAGTAGTGGCGTTTTCCCCAAAAGCCTAGTTCTTTTTAAAAATGTTAACCATTGATGAACGCTACCTTCAAGTCACTCTAACTCTTAATAAATTCTACTAACCATAGTAGGACCTGACTTAATTCCTAAGGGGTCGTTCAAAATAATATAATATTACACCTATTTTGGGACCTTTGGACCACCCCCTCCCTTTCCTTTATAAAACATATTTTCCCCAACTCCTAACACTATTCTCACAACCGCCATGACCACCCCCTCCCCTACATGGTGTAAGATTATAATTGAACGGTCACTGACTGGATCTATCTGGTTTCTAGACTGATTCATCTGATCAGCTTGAAACACTTTGGTACAAATGTAGAGCGCACGGCTTCCTATCAAAAGGTTGAGGGGTCGACCATCACTTTGCCCGTCACGATATTTCCCCTACTGGCTATGTTAGTGCCAGTACAAATTCACGGCAAAGTCCCTGATATCTCGCTATTGGGGATCTTCCTTGATGTCCAGGAAACTTTAAAATTGGACTGGGCTTAGTTTTCCCTGACGCAAGATTACTTTCATCTGGTCAGCCATAACTTTGTAGGGAAATTTTCCCCCTCTGCTTTTAAATAAATACTTCTGGAACAGTGGGGTTACACAATCTTAATAACACTTAATGTTTTGAGTTGCATCATAACTTATATCGTGCCAGACACGCCTCTCTAAAACGGAAAATCAGAAAATGCTGTGAACATACAGACTAAGTATTAAGCACAGTGGTTACATTTGGTACATTGCATTGTCTATGCAATAGTAATAAAAATTAAGTTAGCGTAGTAGGTTTCAAGCTGCTCGTTTTTTTATAAACCAACGGAATTTTCTTAATGCATAGTTTTGGCTCAAGTTTTCCTGTATAAGTATAGAAAAGCTCATAGCTGGAATAATAAAAATGTTACACCTCTGAAAGCTATGCGAATTTCCGAAAATTTTGCATCAAACAGTTGTCAATTCATAGAGACTATGAAAAATATTCTGAATTCAAATGAGTTACAGTATTAACAATAACAGAACAAATGGTAGATTCTTTGGGCGTTTTCTCTATTCATTATTTTCTCTACAGCCTATTTAAAAATACCATACCATTAAATCTTGATTGGTGTCGAACAAAATTCAACATAGCAATGTTGAGAAATTTTTAAATTCCAACCATATCAGTAATTATACTAGGTCCTATAACACTTGCCGGCAATGTAGCGAATCACGACATTCTCTGAAAATCGCCAACTTTTGGCCTATGTCACTATCGCATACGTTTGTTTTTGTCAGCTGCATAACAGCGACATCCTACGGCAGCTGCGAAAGTCAGGTACAAAGAGGGGGTTCCCCTCCCCACCTTCCTTCTCCCCACAGACTTTTCCCGCCTCCAAGCACTGTCTTTTGATTTATTGGCAGACTCTTTAGTTTCCAGACGCTTGCCAGGTTTCAATACATGGAGTTATCTCCCGTAGCCCTTGTGGGATAACTCTTGTTTGATGTGGGGCTGGAAAGGACAGGGGTCGCTCCGTCGGACTTATCTCCACTTGCTATGAGGACAAATATGGTCGTCTCAGTTTGGATAGGCTGATGACGTTTCTAGGGCGATGATTTACCGCCGCAATAAAAAGAGCAGGAAATTGTAATGATAAACCTGGGTGGCTTTGATGTTACGGGGGTTGAACCTCCGGTGTATTGGTTAGAAAGGGACAAGATTCTTTCATGGGGGGTCACCAAACTTTCTCTCTCTCTCTATTATCCTCTCTTTATTTTGTTTCTTTATCTAGTTTTTCCGCTCTTTGTCTCTATCACTCTGTATCTCTCTCTCTCGATGGCTCGCTCCCCCAGTCTCTCTCACTTTCTCTTTGTTTCTGTCTCCTATCTCTCTCTCTCTCTCTCTCTCTCTCTCTCTCTCTCTCTCTCTCTCTCTCTTTCGTCTTTATATATTTCTGGTTTCGGTTTGTCTGTCTGTCTGTCTGTCTGTCTGTCTGTCTAACTGTCTCAGTTCAAATCATTTTGTATGGACATGGTTCATTAGGTTAATGCCGGATATTGGTGAAAACTGTTATATAGAATCAAGAAATTGAGAATGAAGTCTAAAATTTCAATATCATTTAGTGGAGCAGTACATTTTAAAATTTGGACTTTCATGTATTTATAATTTTTATAAGTACAATGTTGTAGCGAATTCATGTTGAAAGATTGTTAATTTTATAAAGCTGGTGAGCCCCTCTATGTATGCTATGCTAGTTGGCATTTTATTTTTTTATGTACAAATTGATCTGATTGGGCACTGGTGAAATAATAATGGGTTTTAACATTCATGTTTACTGAGGTGGGGCTTTAAGGAGGGGAGGTTATTGTTTTGTTTAGTTTTGTTGTTGTTGTTGTTGTTGTTGTTGTTGTTGTTGTTGTTGTTGTTATTGTTGTTGTTGTTGTTAGTTGTTTTTTTTCTACACCATGGTTGTTTTTTTAAATTATTGAATAATGACGTTTTGTTTTGTATTTAATTATATTACTTTTATTCTCCTATATTGTTCTAAAAATGCTGTATGAAAACCGCGTTTTTCCATCAACGCAACCATTAAATACTAGCCGAGAATTGAACTTTGTACTTTCAATTCATCAGTCCAGGATTCTACCGGCTGGACACTGTGGCGACGCTACTTGATGGAGATTTAATTTTTATCGAATAAGTCCTGGCTGTGATACAGGCATTCCCTTGTCAACACTCTGTTGGGAAATCTAACGCCGCCTTAGCCTTCGCATTCTTATAAACCTGGCAATCAGTCTTTATTAGGCCCCTTTATTGGAATGTATATGCATGGGTTTAATGATTTTTTCAAGAGAAATGCCATAGAAAAGGAAAGAAAATTTAGTAAAGAATATGCTGGCTTGATCAATAAGAAACGACAACATAATTTTTTGGCACAAGAGCTAAGCTAAATAGTATTAAAAGGCATTTCTTCAGGCACATAAATGTTATTGTGATGAATGATCAATACATATTTTCTGCTATTTTGAAATTTTTATTTCAATTTCATTTGTATTCTTTAAAAACAGGAGTTAATTTCAGATCAAACATTATTGAAAAAGATGAAATTTTAGTTTAGACACATATTCTAAATCTTTGTTCTTTTCATTACTCCAAACAGATAAAGTTTAATCATCGTGGAAGAAATGATAACATGTTTTGTCTTTAACAGCTTATCGAAAAAAGCAACTCAATATTTTTATAGTTAGTATTAAAGGATTAATTTACCATAACCAGTTGTAAATTGTTCAAAGTCATTTCCAAAAATACTCAACACATCTTTAGTATTTTAGCAATGATATAGGATACTATACAACTGGGGTGACGAACTGCTGGCGAGCCCAATTCGGTGACGGTGATTATTCCATATATAAAGCAGTTAGTACCAGCTGACATTTTAACCCTTAGACCTCCGGTTCTTCAATCAAGCGCTCTATCGACTGGGCTTTATCACTCCAAAATTACATGTGGACAAGGCCATCACAACCCACTTGCAGATCGCTCCATCGCCTGACTGACGACCATGTGCAGTACATTGCACGCAAAGCTTGAAGTTACACACCCTAATTGGTAATTTTTGGGGAATTCCCATGCGATCACTCTCTCTGGGTCGTAAGTACAAAGCTATGGTAAACTTATGACTTGGTTTAAGAAAGAAGAAAAAGAAAGGCTCACGGCGCGTTTTAGGCTACGGTGGTGTTGTAATAACGAGCCTCTCTCTGTTCGCGTTAAGTCATTTTACAATATATTTATCGAGAAATCCACCTACGTTTTATTGACTTGAACTTTTTAAAGATATGTGGTACAATCATGGCTCGTTTTCAACTTGGGCTGTTCTTGAGTTAAGAAAAAATTTGATGGATAAACTGCAAAGATACTATGGAATTCATATCTGAAAAGAATGAAATGAAAAAGGTCAAATTCTACTGTTGGTTTCTTTTGGAAGGCTATTTGTTTTGTTGGAATTTTTACTGCTGTTTTTTCTGGGTTTTTTTAAATGAAATGTTGATAATATCTTTGTTGCTGTTGATATCGTTGTTGTTGTTCTTCTTTTTCTTCTTCTTCTTTTTTTTTAGCTTTTTTCAAAATTCATTAGGCACAGTCGTGTAGTGAAATGAAAGTAAATGTCACATACCATTCAGGCATGTTACTCCTCAAATGTTCAAGTGTGCTGAGAAATGTTTCAAATATAGACCGTATTCATTAAATTCTTTTATTCCGTAAATCTATTTTTATTTAGTCCTTATTACACCTTAGCCAGTCATAATGGTCCAAAAAAGCTAACGGCGCACTTAGTTACATCCCTTTAGCATTTTACATGTATATCCGTAAAAGCTATCACTCCATTTGTCGCACAAAATAACTACGATGTCTCTCTCTCTCTCACTCTCTTTCTCTCTCATTGCTTTTTCCTTGCGTTAACACTTTGTTATCCTCCTGTAACCGATCTTTCTCTCCATTTACATCTCGCTTTTTAAGTGTCAATTGATTTCTGTCTCGGTGCAATCGTTTTTTTTCTTCTGAAATATTAAATCCCTCACTTTCTATTTTCCTCTCATGCATCATTGTTTGTCTGTCTATCTTTCCCTCTCTCTCCTTTCCTTCCTCTCTCTCTCTCTCTCTCTCTCTCTCTCAATTTCTCTCTAGCTCCACCCTTTCTCTCTCTGTCTCGCATTCACTTAAACCTTTCTAAAGCGCTTTACTATAGTATGAGCTTGTTTACAGAATGCGTATAACAGCTACATAAAAGATACCAAAACAGGATACATGTGCTTATAAAAAAGAAACAACAATGGCATTGACTCGTTGAGAACATGATTGGTGTTAAATTGTAAAACAAAACAAAAAATAACCGGTTTTCCCTTTGTTTTCCTTTTAAGTTTTAAATATTCACTCTGATTATTGCTATTATACATGAACATTATACCACAATCTAAGGGCTTGGAAGTATTTTTATGTATGTAAAAAAAACCTCGGATATCATTTAAATAGATTAAAGATGTTTTAATAATATACGCAGAGTAGCTTATGTGACAATATTAGTTCAGCAATGACACACCACGGCCTCTATAATTTTTAAAGGTTCTTTGAAAAATCGCCTTTACTTACTATTTAACCCATAACAATCTATTTTTACAGTATTCTTTTCCTAGTGGATTAATCATAGACACAGTTCTATAAGCTCTTTATTAAGCATAATAATTATCAAGACATCCAAGCCCTTTTACATAAACTCAATAATTACCGTATTTATTAGCACATCAGTCTATGCATCGTCAATAATCTGTTTACTCTCTGAGACATAAAAACAAGAACGCTTTTCTCATTTTAATTAGGCTGTGGTTTGAAAGCTTGGATAAATGTAGAAACAACCTTGACGAGCTATTTAATTTATTTGCCACAATGTTATATCATATTTATTTACCTGAAACAAAGAACTGGCTAAGACAGGCATGATGTTTTCTCATCATAGAGTGTGGTGTTTTTGCATTAAAATAGTAGGCTACAGAGAGATGTTATACTATTACGGTGTGGTTAAATACCTTAATACGAGACTAAATTACATTTAGTTAACCAAGATAACAAGCTTTTCTTTTTTGTTTGATTGGTGATGTTGTTTTGTGGATTTTTTTTGGGAGGTGTTTGTTTTCTGTTTTTGTGTTTTATCTTTTAAGAGGGGGGGGGTAAGATACAAAAAGAGCTGCAGGATTAGAGACTAAAAAGGTTTTGGTTTAAGAATAATCCCATAAAGGATCATATTAAGACGTTAGGAATTTTAAATTTTGTTATTTGTGACTTCAATTCAGTGAAAAGTTGTTGCAGCGAATTAAGATTAAAGTATTATTTTTTTAGTAAGGGCTGTTCAGTTCTTAATCGTAAATGAAAGAGATATTGAATGATAAAATAAAGAGTCTATCTGTCTGTCTCTATCAGTCTTTGTCTGTCTGTCAATCTATGTCTGTCTGTCAATCTATGTCTGTCTGTCTGTTTGTCACCATGTCTCCCTCTCTCTCTCTGGCTCACCCCCTTTTCCTTTCTCACTCCCTCCCTCTATTCTTTCTCCCGTTCTCTCTGTCTCTCTCTTTCTGTGTCTCTGTCTCTCTATGTGTCTCCTTGTCTCTCTGTCTATTTCTCTCTCTATCTCTCTGTCTCTATCTCTCTCTTTCTCTCCTAACACCTCTCCCACCTCCCCCCTCACACACACACACACACACACACACAGACAAAGTGCTCACACTCACACCGTGAACTCTGAGGAACTCCGTTCAGTATGAGCAGAATTCTTCAGAGCCCGTGCGGGATACGTAAAACCCAAGCGCAGGGTAAATATATACGCTCGAAGACAAATAGTATACCCTGGCTACTCCAAACATATCGGGCTGGTGGGATCAACAAGCTAACACATAGCTGGGCCCCCGTGCTCCTCCTTGCTCCTCTAGACCAACGGTCCATCTTCTGGGAGGGCCCCCCAAAGGTGGTAGATCTGGATCAACATTGAGGTGTAAACATGACAATATTTTCGCCATTGGCGCACGACTACAAAGTCCCATGGTTTTTGGCTCGATCGCCAAAATCTAGAGCTAGGATGTGGATCTAGTGTGGCTCTTTGTAGGGTGGTGGTGAGAGGTAGTGGGAGAGAGAGGAGAGGGGAGGGAGAGGGAGAAAGATAGGAAATGGAAGAGAGAGAGAGAGAGAGGGCGAGAGAGGGAGAAAGATAGCAAGTGAAAGAGAGAGAGAGGGAGAGAGAGAGGAGTGAGAGGAAGAAAGATGGGAAGAGAGAGATAGCGAGATATAGAGAGAGATTCTCTCCTAGTTTAACGTCTCATAGGTTCCTGAGGAAGATTCTATACTGCGTTACGATATAAATCTAGACCTAGCTCGCTGTAGACGATTTTATGGTACCGCCAGGTAGATCATTTGGTATGGTAGTGCTATTGATTGAACGACAAGAGTTCCAATGTTCGAATCTAAGCTGTTCCTCCTCCTTCTCCCCCTCGTCCCCACCCTTGGGCCACCTTTTCTGTATAGGATTCTTCGGGAACATTCGATAAATCTTATAACATAGATGTGTAATGATCATTATCTCTTGTTCTTTTTTCTCTTATTTAAGGCCTGTGGTTTTTAGTCCTTGTGCATAAGGTGCAAATCCGTGAAGAAAAAAGTTTTTAAACGATTCTTGAATGCGCCACCATGTTAAGGTAAAGGTACACACTTAACCACCTGACTTGTGAAACTAAGGATTCTTAAGGGACTATTCCAGTTGTTTGTTGTTGTTGTTGTTGTTGTTGTTGTTGTTTTTTTTTGCGTTTTGCAACGCCTATGTATCGAATATACCGGATTTTAAATCGTCTTTAAAATATAGGTGGCAAGAACAAAAATTAGTATTGATCTATAAAAAAAATTAACTATTGTCTGCCTATTAAAATATGTTGATATTCTTCTTTAATTTTGGTGCTTTTCTTCCTCTCTCATAAATATTGCAAGGTGACTTTTATATCTACACTCTTTGGGTTAAAAAAAAAACAAAAAAACAAAACAACAAAACAAAACAAAAAAAAAACCAACAAAAAAAACCGCAATTTAAATTTTGGACTCTAACAGGACTAATCATTGTTTCCTTTTCTTTTTAGTTTTATAATACCGCAATTTAAATTTTGGACTCTAACAGGACTAATCATTGTTTCCTTTTCTTTTAGTTTTATAACCCAACTGCCAATCTCTATGGTAATTATTTTGATCATTGTTCTGTTCATATATTAAAACATTATCACCCAACCTGTCATCTATAACTTCATCAGAACAATGGAGATAAAAGCTTTTAAAATATCTCCTCACGATGGGTGGAACGGCAAATAACACTATGTAATTGTTTGTAAAAGACATTTTAGTCTCTCCTGAAATTCATGGGGAAGAAAAGAAAGCAAACAATACTAAGCGTGAATGGTGATATAACACTACAAATTAATTTGTTATTTATTTCGTTATTATATATTTATTCAACATTTTTTTTTGCCTGCAATATTAAACAGCACGAACAGAAACAAAAGAATGAACTTACCTAGAGAAATGGCCGCATTTTTCAAGATTTACATTTACTATGCAGTGCTCTTAATGGAGATAAAAAAATGTTATCTCGGAGTAGTGATATTTTCCTCTAAGTTTCTCGAAAATATTTCTATCATATGGAGAGGAAGGTAGCAGTAGCTGTTGTGTTTTGAATAGGAACTTGTCTGCTCTTGCATTACGATTTCTGCCTACTGGATTCATCTACCCAGTTACGAACAAAATAGGATTGAGATTATTCCACGTAAGAAAACATTGAAAATGTTTAACAAGCACGTAAGAACAATGTCATTGCAGCTTACGAAACGTAGTTACAATAATTTATGTGAAAAGAAAGGCTTACGACTAGTCGTGAGCTACCGCTACATTGTACTTACGGCCCATAGTGTCTTTTTTAGTAGACCTAACAAATGTGGGGTTTTTTTCCAGCTTGCTCTTTTTATTTTTCCAGATTCACGGGGGTGCGGTGGCCCTGAGGTAGAACATCGGCTTCCGACGCAAAAGGCCGTGGTTTGCACATAAAATTGGCAGACGTTAGTCGTGAGTTGTGTTCACACTATAGACTATATAATACTCATGTTGGACGTTCAACCAATTCAACCCAACCACTCTCAGAATCAGCCGCACCGATTAACATGTAATGTACTCACTCAAATTTCTTGATTAGCTAGCTTAAATCTGCAGCAGATTTCGTGTCTTTTAACTACGAACCGTAACTTTTGTAAAACTCACATTCCTAAGAGACTCAGGGAATAGGTATATTATTTATAATTTCATTTTTTGTCTAAAGTTAAGACTTGGTGACGTAAGTTGAAAAACGGAATAATTGAACGATGACATTGTTATAATCCATTTCAAATGATAGTAGTTCTCGTTATGTATAATCCTTTACAGTATAAAGCACCTATACCATATCATAGATTATAGAGACAAATGCGATAATTGATACTCATCAACTTGGCACTGTCCATATAGCTAATTTGTGGAATGCCAATTTCTATAAAACTATAACTGTACACGTCAACAGTTTAAATCATAGAGCTTGTTATCCTCTTACTAGTATAGGACCGAAAGCCTTCTCTTCTGGGCTTATGTTTGAATCGTAACACTCCAATTTCAAGCATAGGGTTTGATTACCACATTAACATTTAGTTAAACTTCTATCAACGGATTCACATCACGTGCCTTTCAGCGGCGAGCGTTCAGTTTTTAAGTCTGAAAAACAAATTATTTCATCTGTTTTGGTTCAACAGGTATTAATCTTTTAAAAGAAAAACCCTTTTAAAAAAGTGCGATTTCATGAGAATTGCTGACAATATCACTGTGATCAGTACAGATCTATGAGATGATTGTGTCTGGATTTAATGTATGTTATTTTGTTTTAAATTAATTTATAAAACAATTATAGAGGGCCGTTCCTGGAGAAATTGCTGGTTGGTTTAGATATTGAGTATACTAAAGAATGATTCAAGCAGTTGATATATTTGTTAATGAAATCGTTTGGGCTTCACTTCATAGCACTATCGACTGAACTATATTATGACGCTTGGTGAAATTTTTGAATGGACTTTTCTTAGGTCATGTCTTGGATTATTTGCAGTTTTTTTTGTCGAAAGGAACAATTTAATTCGGTCTAACCGATGATCGACCTGTAAACCAACCCAAGCTGTGTAGGTTCTGCATAAATCTACTATCTGTCGCGTAGCCATCGGCCTTAAAAATGACTGGTTATGATAGAGTCATAGTATCGTCGCAGTGTATCTATGTGGCAGCAAGTAAAAATGTAAGACGTTAGCCTTGGGACCAGACTACAAAAAAGCCTATATAGTGATGACGTTGGATGCTGAGCACCAACACACACACACACACATCTGCTCCAATAAAAAAGGACTTAATGAAGGGGAAACGACTCCGGTGTTCAGTCCTAATGTTAGAGAAGTCGATGATCTCAGCAGGTCTTTCTATAACTTAAAGAATAGGTTATACCTCGGAAAAATTGTGTAATATTATTTCTTTTTTGAAACACCGGTCATTCTTTATTCCTCTACATCCGTTTAGTATATCCTCATCCTATATAATTTTTGCAATAACATTGGTGATAAAAAACAACAACAAACATAAAACTATGAAAAAGCAATAATGTACATTGTTAGAGCTTTAGAGAAATATCAATTCGCTGCGAGCAAGGTTCGAACATGCACTGGAAGAGTCATTGGGTTTCAAGTCCAACACCTTAATCACTCGCAGCTCATGGAAGATGTTTACAAACGTTAATTTTGTCTATGTAGCTGCTGAAGAAGGGAAAAACTGCTTTTATTTCGCCCCTTCAGTTCAAAAGGTACGCGTATTTGCAATACAGTACATGTGTTAAGACTTATACATAGGAAATTTATATACATAATACAATATACATAAAAAATTTTTGTTTGTTTCGATTTATATGACTATAGTATAAAAGTTGATCAATTTCAGATAATTTAAATCACCCAAGGCGAGCAAGGTTGGCGCTAGGCTTCTAATTGGGGAGACTCGGGTTCGAACCCTACCTTACTGGTTTAATGAATATGATCAACGTTGAGAAACCAAGAAACCAAATTTAACACAAAACTAGCCTGGACCATCTTTTCTTAGAACAAAGAATGATTGTTTCTCTTTGCAAGGAACCTAGAACAAGGAGTGCCGTAACGGTGGTTATTAGACGTTCATGGGTGAGCACAAATCTCCGGGATTTGTCAGTGTTTTCATATCATACTCACTTCTCGCTGTCACTAGGGTGTGAAAATGTATACACGCCAGGCCATTTGATTTGCGCTAATGTTAACAAAAGGCGCAACAACTTTCTTTCTCTCTCTGTTTCTCTGTCTGTCTCTCTCTCTCTCTCTCTCTCTCTCTCTCTCTCTCTATCTCTCTCTCTCTCCCTGTCTATCGATCCCACGCCCTCCCCTCTCTCCTCTCTCTCTCTCTCTCTCTCTCTCTCTCTCTCTCTCTCTCTCTCTCTCC
>RQTK01000067.1:731905-749405 GCA_003991915.1 Elysia chlorotica | reverse complement strand
TTGGATTGGTGTCAGTACTTTGTACAATGTAATCGACCAAGTCTCGGGAACACGCTATATGCCCCATCGCGCTGTAAAGAATATTTCTTTAAGAAACTAGGAGGCCTTAAACTAGAAAAAACGTAGCTTTCTCCGATCAAACTTTACAATCTTCTCCATTGATGTCTATGCTGCCTGATGATAGTTTTGCAGTTTAAGCCACAAAATAGACATCATCCTGGTTTACACATAATACGTTATTTTTTTTTTATAAATCAAATTCTTAAAGACTGTTCCTTTAAACAAACAAGAGTGTTTTTCATCAACTGCCATGAAGTCTCTTAGCAATAAGCTTTGATCAAATGCCAAAGCTCAACTTTTGTTTGACATTTGTCACATTTCGGCAAAAAAGCGACCGAGCTTTATTTATGAAGGCGTTTTTTTTTTTTTTTTTTTTTTGTTGTTGTCGTTAATCTTTGTCTTTCAACCCTTGCGAACCATTATTAGTTTTATTGTAGCCACATATTCCATGATCAAGGCAAATTGATGGTAAACCCTTCACACCTAATGTCTCTTTTATTAAATGTTTTAGGAAGATTAATGTAACAGAAAAGTGTGAAAGGGGAAAAAAGCAAACGAAATATATATGAATAAAATACAGGTTATGATTCAATTAGGATCTTAAATGCGGAACTATTTAAAAAGATTTTTTCACAAATCCGAAGAACAAAACGAGACCATTGTATCGCTGATTGGTGTCGATTTTGTAGGTAAAAGATTCTTAAAATAGTTTTACGACTCCTGTGTTTCTCAAAAGTATACTACTCCTATGATACATGCTGGGATTCAAACCACAGACGTCCTGATTGCCAGTCAAGTGCACTGCAGGCTGAGCTGGCAGCGCTCCTAATTTTACCGATTTGAGTTTTTCCCCCATCTTAGTTAAAGATCATTGTCCCATCTCAATGTGGAAATTTTCATTGCACTAATCGCCTACATAATTATAGGGGCCGTAAGTACGATTGGTTGTACCAATATAAAAAAAAAAGGCTTAGGGCCGGGTCGTAAGCTACCGCGACATTGTACTTACGGCTCTATGCGTTTTCCTGCCACAGACTTACATTTACACTATCGAATTCGTATAGAGTAGGGGTAGAATGCACAATCATGACGTAGCTTACGTCTCGTCGTTAGCCTTCTTATTCTTATACTATAATCATATATTATATGATGAGACGTCAACACGTCATGTTTGTGCTTTTATCCCTCCGGTCTCGTTGGCTCGAACAATACTCTCAGTAGCCAAGGAGACAAACTGTTAGTGATACTCCACATGACTTCATGTTTATTTGGACGTTTCAGTATTCACAAGCAAAGGAAAGATAGACATGATGAAAGATTTTCTCTCTCAATATGCACAAGTTTATTTTCCCTTGTTTTACAAGCTCCGCAATGCATTACGTTGCTTTGTGCTAAAGATGTGTTTCTTTTTCCGCGCACGTTAGTTTTGAAGCTGTTTGGGTTTTATGATTTCTCAAGATTTTTCAAATCTGCGGGTGTTGTAGCAATATGAGACATATTGACTCTTAAACAATGTTCCTAGCCTCGTTTCCTGTTTATTGTCTCTCTTATCCGCCTTTGCTTGCATGTACAGACGTAAGAACTATTGCTCCGTCTTTCTAAATCGCAATCATCCACATTGAGTTGCAATCATTCGCATAATATTTCCATGTTTATCTATAAACACGTTTCTATAATCTTTGCGTCTCTCTTGTCTTCCTTATAGAGTGAACGAACCATTATAGACAAAATATTATATATCCCTTTGATTAAAAAAAAATAGTTGAGTTTATAACAGATCATAAAACAATGCAAATAGCAGGATATCTGTGCGCTTTTCTGACTTTAAATGTCTAGAGGCGTGAAGTAGGACAAAATAATAGGTTGTTTAATGACACATACACATTTTTAGGTTTTTTTGTTGCTATGTTCAGCGCATTTTTAATTTAGTGTGTTACGAGTAAATAATCAGTTCTCCTGAAGAATCATAATACTGACGCTGTATAGAGCTCTATAGAGAAAAAATCATATACACGTACTGACAAGAAGGTACTAGATAAGACTTGAACCTTCAACAGAGCACTCATTGACATATACAGCGTTTTTTTCTTAAGCCAGATTACGTTCTTGAATTATAACCTTAATACGTGTAGTTAGTTCTACATATAATACTTTTAAGACTGGAAATGGTTTTGCTTTCCTCATATTCCCTTGTTTCACATTTTATCTACTCGTACAGGGATATATTTTTCTTTAAAATGTCGCTAAGTAAAAAATGTGACTAAAAATCTACAATTAAATAAATTTAAGATATAGCCTTTGAGCTCTAGCTAAGATTTTAATTCATTTAATGAACAGTTGGCGGAAAATCACTACATTGTTGGTCTGAATTGACTTGATACAACTTATAGGGTTTCTAGCTTTAGAGTTGAGACTGAAACTGTGACACCTTGTCCGAGACGTAACTTCAAAGCCTATTAAGGCCAAATCCTGTCTTGACCACATGTTCTATGTGACCAGGATGACTTCCACATCAGATAGAAAATTGCGGCAAATGTTGAAAGACGGAAACAGTTATATACAGTGATGACAATTATGTACATCCGCCTCTGCACTTCAAAGATCGCTCCAGTTGTAGGTCTAGAGCTTCTATAATAATTATTGCTGCAGCAATGATCCATGTCTTGGAGATTGTTATACACAGGGTAGTTATAGGCTACGCCCTGAAGAATTCCAACTGAGTCTTGTCGGACGATACACAATTAACTCGTTTCAAGAGCAAACTATCATGACGTCAGCAAATAAGAACCACCCATGACTCCACTACGTAGACACATTCTATGCACGAACTATAAATAGTCAAATACCACCTCAGACCGCCTTCTTGGTAAGGAACTAATTCAGCGCTGCCTTTACAATTAGGGAAAGAGAGGACCTCCCTCTGAGTCGAGCTCATCGCCCGACCCAAACCTGTTGAATGATCAATGAGGATGGACACCATGTACCTTCCGCCACGGAGCTAATACATGTAGCGCCAAGTCGCTGGACTATAGGGGCTCGCGGGATGACCACCAGTGGATCAGGAGTTAGAAGAGTTAGAAGAGTCATAAGAGTCCTCGAGAGCTCCAATTTGTTTATGTCTGGGGCTCCCGGTAGTTGCGGGGAACATCTGCTGGTTTTACAAGCGGTGCCCATTAGGCAGTAAGCTTGGGCAATTTATGTTCGCTCTGTAAATACACACAATCTCTATTTGTTTTGGGGGGCAACACTTGCACGTCTTTGATCTCCGGCTTGTTATGTGATATTTGAAAACAGTTTAGCGGCGCGCAATTGGTGGGAGCATGTACGTGTGTGTGCGTGCTCTCTCAGGAGGTAGGGAAGATGGCTTGCCGCGTGTAATTAGAGTAATGGTTGCGACCTTCGTTTATTTATTGCTTTGAGCCGCTACTTTTACAGTTCTAGACTTTGAATACATAAGACTGGTGATATGTGCATGAATTAGTGGAAATTGAATTTGTCGAATTTAGAAAAAGTAAAAAGAAAAAAAAAAGCGGGATTCATTATCCATGCGCCCAAACTATTGATAAGTATAACAGTAATGTTAAACGCATCATCAAATTAAAGTTGAAACTTCATTGCATTGAATGCGTTTTTTTTTCTTTTCTTTTTGTTTAAATCTCCAAGTTATAGTTATTACCTATAGTTTACGGATTGATATCATGCGGAGAATTTATCAGTAAAATGAAGAAATCCTGTTAACATCAGGACTTAGGTTATGATCTAAGGCGAAACACGTTAATATACCTGATTGAAATAGCCCTCATTCACGGGCGTTGCGGCGTTTGATTATCTTTTATGATTAAATTCGTTCCCATGTATATGTCTATAGACAGGGAGAACATACAATGTATTTTTCAAATACTTATTATTAATTTTGTCCCAAATTATGTGACTAAGTTACCAAAATGGAGTGAACCTGCTGAGACAAGAACCTTAAAAATCCCTGCTCGTCATTCTCAAGAAGAACCGACTGATCTATCTTGCTCACTCACTTGTTGCCATAAAACAAAAGTAATATTAGATCAATTTTACGTCCTCTAGGTTTCTTGTTAAGTCCTCTATGGAGACGAAGGGGCTAACTTAGATTCGAACCCCGGACCTTCTGTTTTTGAGTCTAATGTATACTCGTGTATATTTACAACTAACTGAACCTCCTGGTGACCCCCCCCCCTCCCGGTCTCCTTTCTTGGTGTTTCATCACATCTCACAGGTCAACATCTTCACGAAGCACCAGCTTAGCCCAAGGCGAAACTCTCATTGATTTATCATCATTAGAGACGGATCAAACATCTTTTAATGTAAGCGATGCTACAGCCGACCACACAAAACACCCTAACAGGAGGCCGCGTTTGTAGCCATCATTGTATACGACGTTATTATGATTTGGCCTACCGTTGTAACCACCTTGTAGTTCTACCCGCATCTGTCCAGATGCTTTAATTCCCACTGGGCGCTACTGGACAATCATGCTAACTGTCGAGGAAATCATTTTATACGCGGTAGTAAATTAATTGCATAGGGCGCGCAGAGGAGGAAAAGGTGGGGAGAGGCACAGAGGAAACTAATGATGAATGGCGTTATGATTAGCTTATCAGCAGGGCATACCGCCTGCATCGTGCATTGAACCCTTAGTGCAGGTAGTACATTATAGTCTTTGCGATCTACACAACGAAAACCGGTGACGTAATCACAGCGCTTGGACATGAGGTTTCTGACTGCCCATTGGTTCTGTAAGTCTAGAATAGGGAAATGATTGGACGCCAATGAAATTGGCTGACATAATCGTCTTCGTTTATGTTATGGGCCCGTTATCGCAAGACCTTCAATACATGTACAAAGCACCCTTGTGGCGCTTCCTGTTTCCGCCCCAGGCGGTCAGACCTGTTAGGATATCATAGGGTCCAGATAAACCGCCAGTCTTAGCTTTGTATGAATGAGCTCTAAGCGAAGCTTATTAGGGAACTACCTCAGGACAAGCTTCTTGTGAAGATAAAGAAATAGGGCCTACCTGTCGATCAACCAGCAAGACTGTAAGAAACGCGGATTATAATCGTGGATTTAGATGCGGGGGAGGCTTAAGGAGAAAAAAAAGAATAGAAGGTTCAAGTAAAACCCCGGGTGAAAGGAAACGAAGGGATCTAAAGGACCCGAGGCATCTATGCTCCACACCTCCCACCTTTCTATTGTGCGTGGTTGTTGTAAGGACAACAGGAGTCGTGTGGCGACACCTACAGAAGGCGGTGTTGGTGTTGTTTGATTGGCTTGTCTCGACTCACAGGCGGTGTTGGTGTTGTTTGATTGGCTTGTCTCGACTCACAGGGGACCGTCACAACTGAGCCGAGAAATCCTTTGATAAGGAACGAGTAGGACAATCAACCAGTTAGGGGGGGGGGGGTATAATAATTCTATATACAGATCTATGAAGTAGCACAGTTAGTATGTGGTAGACGCGATGAATTATAATTACAATCGTTTAACGGGAAAATGTCGGCATTGGTCAAAGAATCAAAAACTTGAGGTTTTTGCAAATATTTTGAGCTGCTGATCTCTTCAATGAAGACTTGTCTTTAGAGGGAGTTAATAGGAAAGTAATTGAATGATGTTGACATAGATTAAATTAGTGGACAGAACGCAAGACTATAACGGTCAAAGTACGATGTAGTTTTCTTGTAATTTAGTAGGGTATCTTTACGTTGAAATACATATAGACTGATAGATCTCGAAATAGAATAGTTTTGTTGTTGTTGTTGATTGAATACAGCTGATAAGTACATGGGCGTTAACCAAATAGCCCATTACCAATCCATCTGTGATAAAATATAAACATTATTATGTATATTCTAACAATATTTTGTTGCTCTTGTATTTCCCCCGATCTATGAATCTTTCCTGTCTCCCTTCCTCCCTCTTTCTCTTTCTCTATCTCTCTCTATCCATCTAGGTTTTTTGGTGTTGCTTTTTTTAATAATTTCTAAAACTTTGTATGCCTCTCCATAAACCTTTATTGTTTTTAATTGGCCGCTCTTTTCGACAAACCAGTTATACCCTTGATCTATATAAATTCATGTACAATCATTATGTCTTTTTTTTTTCAAATCTAAGACTAAAAACATGTTACCATGTATTATGTTATCATCTTATTAAAATCCAATTATTTGAAGCTTTGGAACCTGTGGTAATAATCAAAACGTATATAATTAGATGTAATATTCTGTTATTCAACGCAACCTGATTAATACGTTTTAAAGCTTTTTAATCTCGCGGATTATCTTTACATAGATCGAAAACAAAAACACTGTAAACAAAATGTTGTTGGAAACACGAACTTCATGAAATCTTAAAGGGATATCATGTACTGGGAAAGTAATCTGTGGGGGCGGAGTCTGGCCTTTTTGGAAAAAAAGATGATTAATTGATTTAATCGTTTCATGGTTAATCTTAAGGTCTGGTGATGCATGCAAGCATCATTAACGGATATTTCGAAATCGCACCTAATTTCACAATGTATTGCTTCTACTACTTCTAATACGCTCGTAATAAAGAGATGAATACGCACAACTTAACATCTGAGGGATACAATAAATCAAACACAACTAGGATAAGAAAAATACATGTAAACGTTTCGCCTTTAATGGCTTCATCACTACTACTTCCTTCTAAAAGGACTATGTTCAATTCTATTCTTTTTTTTAGGGTAAATTATCCTAAAAACAGCCTGTAGGTATTAGATATACAGAGACTTGTATATTCATAATAACGGCACGCACAAAAGCTGCTCTAACAGGATCTGAATAGCACTGCGCCATCAACCCTAGGTGATCTTATAACAGGTGGAATTGTAAAAAAAATTAAGTAGATGTACAATGGAATGGGTATATTTTCAGCTGTGGTCAAACGTTGATAGACTCCATTGTTAATACATAACTGCAATTTTTACCTCTGTGTCTATTATACTAAGGGATCTTTATGGAGAAGTAGCTGTGACCTTTTGTTGTTAAGTTTTCTCTCTGGGTCGCGTGTCTATGTTTATATTGAAGTCAACACATCTGGAGGGTTGTGTGTAAAGGAGGGTCTTTGATCATTCGGCAAGTAGAGGGGGTACAGTGTATTGTTATAGCGGTGTTGTACTGTCATAATACATTTCAAAAGCTCTTATATCCGTCACACTTGATGATTGTGTACGGGTGTATAAGGGTACGAAGTGAGAGAAAGAAAGAGAGAGAGAGAGAGAGAGAGAGAGAGAGAGAGAGAGAGAGAGAGAGAGAGAGAGAGAGAGAGAGAGAGATATACTGACAGGCAGACAGACAGACGGGCAGTCATGTATGGAAGAAGAACAAGAGAGAGTCAGGCGGAGGGAGTGAGAGAGGAAGGCAGAAAGACAGATAGAGAAAGAGGAAGAGAGAGGGAGCACACAGAGCGAGACAGACTGATAAAGAGGGAGACATTTGCGAAAGAGAGAAATAGAGATACAGAGATCGTAAACTGATAGACAAGCGAAGAGACAGACGGAGAAAGACAGAGACAGACAAATGGACAGAAGGAGAGACACGTACAGAGAAAAATAGGGAGATAGAGCAAAAGATAGAGACAGGCAGATAGATACAGAGTGAAAGGGGTAAAGGGCGAGGAGGGGAGAGACAGAGCCAGTGACAGACAAATAGATAGAGACAGAGAAAGTAGGGGAGACCAAACCAAGGCAGTAATTTTTGTGTTGGATTTGTAAGAATGAGCTTTTTTCGTGGATATATTCGAGGTATACTAGAATATTAATAACAAAACAACAACAACAACAACAACAACAACAACAACAACAACAAAAAGAACAAACAACAACAACAACAACAACAACAATGTTTTAGTTTATTTATGGACAGAGCGGTCTATGTCACTTTACAATGATATAAAACAGTTAAATTACACTTGATACATTATGGTTCCATTTTAAGTTGTTTCAAAATTTCTTCCATAGTATGCAATAAACGATTAGCCAAGTAGTTAGCGCTTTAGACTAACGAGCACGATGTCCAACGTTCCAGTCTCAGCTAGTCCTCGCATTCCTATCGATCTCTTTGAAAACAAAGATTATACCACACAGTTGAATTTTTTTTCTTAAATAAGAAGGGGCATTCACAAACATAGATCTATACCAACAGATGAGACAAATAGATGAAGAAAAAAAATCAGACTCGTGAAATAAACGGGGATCGAACACGCTCCTTCTACTCGGCATCCATCGCCTTGCTAAGGCGAAGACCAGTGTGTGCTAGACCACTAAGCCAACAGCTTCCACAATTAGACAATGTAGGCATAGATCTAAACGCAAGTAATACCATAATTATAACAAACATTCTAATTTCTTCATGTATCAAGCAACCTTAATCAAATTTAACCTTTTTAATTACTTGATCTAATCAAGATCAAGATTCCTTCTAATGCAAACAACAAAACGTAAAAACGCAAAACGCAAACCCACATTGGCAGACACCAGCACTCTTTATGCAAAGGAAGCCCTGCCAGTTGGACGTACTCAAGGTTCCGCAGAGGGGGCAAATGTCCAAGCAATTCAGGATGGAGCGAGATGTAGCATTATTTGTCTTGAGGAAGCTCCGGTGGGAGCATGTACGTGTGTGTACGTGCTTTCTCAGGAGGTAGGGAAGATGGCTTGCCGCGTGTAATTAGAGTAATGGTTGCGACCTTCGTTTATTTATTGCTTCAAGCCGCGACTTTTACACTTCTAGACTTTGAATACATAGCACTGATGATATGTGCATGATTTAGTGAAATTTGAATTTGTTTAATTTTGAATAAGAAGAAAGAAAGAAAGAAAAGGCGGGATTCATTATCAATGCGCCCAAAATGTTGATAACTATAACAGTAATGTTAAATGCATCATCAAATTTAAGTTGAAATTTGATTGCATTTAATGCGACTTTGTTTTACTCTACAGGTTGCAGTGATAACCTGCGGTTAACGGATTGAGATATTGCGGAGAATTTATCAGTAAAATAATTTTTAAAAAGTGTTAACATGCCTCGTAATATAAATTTACAATGTCGAAAATTTTGTTTCCATAAGTATGCTTAGCTACTGTGTTAATTGACAAAACGAGACACCTAAAAACATCTAAAGCTCGCATAAGGAGTTCAGGTTCGATCTAAGGTGAAACACGTTATACCGAATTGAAAACGGCTTTCATTCACGGGCATTGCAGCGTTTTATTATCTTTTATTAATAGAATCGCTGCCATGTATATGTCCAGAGAGAGAGAGAGAGAGAGAGAGATGGGGAGGTGTGGGAGAAAGATGAAAAATACAATCATTTATGTACATGTAATTGTTGTAGATTTCATAACCGAGAAAAATGACTTAGTGAATAGTAAGTAGCAGAGGTCTGGGTGATATGAAATATCTATATTATATAAATAATAACTATTTAAACTATATATAGTTATTTATAAAGAGAGATAGAGGGAGAGAGCGATAGGGAGAGAGAGAGGGGAGAGGTGAGAAATTGGCAAAGAAAAATTGCACACAGTGATTAAAGGCGGTTAGTTAAAAAAAAACTAAAGGAGTAAAAACAATTTTAAAGTCATATTTTATTAGCTTAAACTTTGCTATCAATTTTGAATACAGTGTGCGCTTAAAAAAACCCAACCAAACCAAAATAAAAAAACAAACAAACAAACGATAAAACAGTTCAGCTTGTCGTTTATATATCACGATTGTTAAGTTGTAAAGTTCGTCGGATACTCAGTCCGTATTTAAAATCCTCACACAACACAGGTTTTGTCACCTCTCTCTCTCTCTCTCTCTCTCTCTCTCTCTCTCTATTTCTCTCTCTCTATCTCTATATCTTACTCTCCCCCTATTTCTTTTTTCTATCTGTCTCTCACATTCTATCTACATAATTGCATTCCTCTGAATTCGTGTATACTCAATTTTCTCTCACTCTCTCTTCCTCTTCTACCCGTCTCCCGCCTTCGTATCCCTTTATACATCTTTTTGTTTCGATCTCCCCAACCACCTTCCTCCTCTCTACCCTCTTCCCCATTTGTCTTCCCACTTTGCTTCTGGATGCCTCCTCCAGTACATTCCCCACCACACCGCCTCAGATGTAAAACGTTCTATCTCAAATCTAAACTTCTAAAGTTTCAGCGTACTTTAGAAACTAGATAGGACACAGTAGAACTGAGGTCACGGATCCAGACTGCCTCTCACACCAAAGTCAACCCGAGACCTACTCTGGCTTCTTCTCAATCACACAAGGATGATGAGAACCCAGGTCTCTACCGCTGTGGCCGGTTCGATTTCTTGCAAAAATAATTGTCTCTTCGTGTGCATGTTTTTAGTATCGATACCATGATCTCCACTCAATCTGTTTGAAGAGAATAATTTTGAACAAAAATGCCTTTTCCTTACCAAAAAAGAAAAAAAGTTTAAATTCGGGTACCTAAAAATTTCTTTGCAAGTCAAAGCACACCACCACCAACAAAATAAACAAAAACGACAACAAAAACAACTACAATAATAACAGCAAGACCAGCAGCAAGTACGTTTACTATGGTTAAATATCTGCTAAAATATTTAACAATTCACATTACATGATCATACAAATGTACTGATTTACTCTTTATCTTTAGTGGTAGCAGCAGCAACAGAAGCAGCAGCAGCAGTAGTAGTAGTAGTAGTAGTAGTAGTAGTAGTAGTAGTACTACTACTACTACTACTACTACTACTACTACTACTACTACTACTACTACTACTACTACTACTACTACTACTACTACTACTACTACAACCACCACCATTACTACTTTTTTCAATTATAGTCAAATGTAACAAGAGGAAGGCAGACAGTTGCCTAGCCTAGAAGAGGATGAAAAAAGATAAAGAATAAACCAAAGCAACGTGTATGGTCGTTTTATTTAAAATTTTTAACATCTAAGCATTTGTGAACGTATTTGCTGTAGTAGTAGTAGTATTTGTTGTTGTTGTTGTTGTTAGGGCACCAATGGCAGTTGTAAAACCAACAGTAGTACATATTCCATAGTAGAAATAACTATTGTAACTAATATGCCCCACCAAAAATATATTTCTACGAACATTTCAACGCTATTGCTAAAATTATGTATCGATACCGAAATCCTTTAGCCCGAAAATCGACTTCCACCCGAAGATCGCTGGTAAAGTTAAATTTGTTTTGATAGGCAGGCGGGAATCCTTAGTCCTAAATTAAACACACCGTGAGGGATGCCATGCAAGGTAACTCAAGATTAGGCAACGAATGGGCACCGAACATGCAGAAAACAAAACAATAGACGACTTCTGTATTGTTTTGTTTTATTTTTGGTGCATTCTTCTTCCTGTGGCTTGATCTTGTTCAAAAAGAGTGAAAAAGAGCCAGACAGCAAAACGAGTATTAAAGTGGGAGAATATACTTGGTAAGCTTTGTCAATAAACACAATAAGACAAGGAGGTGTAGCTGAAAATAGAGGAAAGAGGCGCACAGTTTCAGAGTAAAGCGTGAGCCATCTACGCGGAAAGTTCGATTCGATGCCCCTTGATTTAGATCTGTGTCAGTATAAATAAATCTACCAATCGTGGGACTTGAACAGACTGCGGACTTTTCGATCTGGAGACCAACGCTCTATCGCTTGAGCCTGCCCGTATATAACCCCCTCACCGCTTTTCTGGTACGGCTTTTTAAACTCTTAAAATATATAATAATATCAAAACAACTAAGGGTTAGTGAAAAAGGCTGCATTCCCGGTGAACCCACACAAAATATATTATTAAATAATATTTTTATGAGCATAATTATCAAAACAAGAAACAGATGTATCAGTGTATAACAGATGAAAGAAAGAACCAGTAAAACTAGTACATGTATCACCCGTCTCTCATCCCCTTGGCTGCCTCATATTAATACCTTGAAGAACAAATGGTGTAAATGGTGTGCCTTAGCGATTCTAACTCGCGAATATTCTAATCAAAGTGGACAAACACGGGGATGTTCGTGCCAATGTTTACCTGGTTTATTCCATCGTTTTGGAGTGTTGACATTATATTTTTTGTGTTGTTCAGGTGTGTCGTTTCATCTGGTAGCTTCTGTAGGTTTTGAGGTCGTGTCGCTTTCGCTCTCAGCATAATGTTATTCAAATTCGTGAAGAATTTGTACAGTCCCTTATGAGGGTACGGAGAGAAATAGAAAGAGAGAGAGAGAGAGAGAGAGAGAGAGAGAGAGAGAGAGGGGGGGGGAGAGAGAGAGGGTAGGCGAAGGTGGGAGAGATAGAAGGTGGTAAAGAGAGGGGGAGAGGGAGAAGGTGGTAGAGAGAGAAGGTGGGATAGATAGAGCAAGAAGGTGGGAGCGAGAGATAGAGAGAGATGGGCTGAGAGACAGGCGGAGAGTATTCAGTAGTTCGGTAGTGCTTTAGGTTGAGCAGAAGTGGATGCAGGGTTCGATCCCCAGCTGATGCTTCTGTTTGTTTGTATACCTGTTTTTTTTTTTTGTTGTATTTTTTTTTGGTGGGGGAGAGAGAGAGAGAAAGAGAGAGAGAGAGAGAGAGAGAGAGAGAGAGAGAGAGAGAGAGAGAGAGAGAGAGAGAGAGAGAGAGAGAGAGAGAGAGAGAGAGAGAGAGAGGGAGAGGGGGGGGCATTTCAATTTCCCACATATAAGGAGAGAGAGAGAGGGGGGGGGGCAAAGAAATGGCGCCAGTGATAGAGACTTTGTCTTCCATTCCAATAGGGAGGTCATCAGTTCGGAACGCACGACGATCGGATCGGACAAAAATGTGTTTGTCATTTTGCTCCGTAATTCAATAGGATACAGGGAGATATAATTGAACAATGGTGCAGATTCTTACTCATCGTCTTCGTTTTAACTCTATATTTCCTTATCTCAAGGTCTTCTGTGGCTAAAATTCCTAGTGTCCCCGAAGTGCCCTCTGCTAAGACATCGGCTTTCCCCCAAGTCAAGTACGAGTCTCGGCGCCTTGTAAGTCGGGAACACCTAGCAAATACGTGGGCGGTGAATCAAAACCACAGTTACACCTAGATGACACAATAGAAGAAAATAGAATGAAAAACATGTTACGTAATAAGTTTTATAATCAAGAACGTCCACGTTACAAAGATTGTCACTTATAATCATAATCATCATCATCATCATCATCATCATCATCATCATCATCATCATCATCATCATCATCATCATCATCATCATCATCATCATCATCATCATCATCATCATCATCATCATCATCATCATCATCATCATCATCATCATCATCATCATCATCATCATCATCATCATTATCATCTTTTTCTTTTAAACTGTGCTTCATATGAGGTGTTCACAATAAAAACATTCTTTAAAAAAATGACAATTTGTTCGCTATCTACAGGAACCACATCCACAAAACAAACAAAAAATTAATTTGCACCACTTGGGAGGAAAAGCAATATTGGAAATTTTAGTCATGTGAAACAAATTATTATTACACGTGCCTAAAGCACACACAATTAATAATTTCACAATGAATCACCCTGCACCTCTGAATATGACTTGATTTAAGCTACATTTCGACCTCGAAGCAAGCTGTGTATGGAGGTCTACAACTCTACACTATGGCTGTATTTATTCACAGGCTTTGCGATCCACGTTGCTATAACGGGTAGCGTAATTACGCCCCCTAGGCATGGGTTTGTTATTATATTTTACTGGCTCCCATTAAGTCTAGATAGCTGTAGTTGAGTTGGTTTGATGTTTAACATCAACACTGTGTAGGCTATATTGTGAACGGGCTACATACAAGACTGACGTCTGACATTTTTATGAACTGCCACACACGAGACAGGGCAGGGATACCATGACTCCTGTCTCAGCCGATTACATTAAACTGACACCGACCAACCAATAGGGAGCGAAATCATCAGGACTCGAGCTACGGACCTTTTGCGTCGGAAGCATGGCCACCTCAACCCCATTAAGTCTAGGGTAGATTTCTGATTGGACGCTGATGCAGATTACCTCAATTACATTATTTTTATAGCGCTCAAGCCCCCCAACAGACAAAGGCTCAAGCAGTTTCACATTCAGAATTCCAGTGCATTTTTTAATGCTTTCAGAAACAATTTACAAAGTCATAGATATGTAGAAACTAAAAAAGTAGAAAACGAATTACGTGTACAATACAATGGCAATAATCAATAATCAAATTTTAAAAGTTCAAACATAGTTGTTTTTTTCCCCAATAAAATGTTTCTTTACACGACAAAAACAATAACGTTTTTTTTTTAAATTTAAAATACAATCTCTTTTCATTAGCGCTGATTTGAGCAAACTCGAGTTTTTTCAACAAGTCTTTCATTAACCATCGTCTTCGTTTTCGTCATGCTTGAAATCGCAAAGTCTCTGTTGTTTCTTTGTTCACGGAGATGATTGAGGTAGACGAGATGGTTTGAAAACCATGGTGTTGAAACAAGCAGCGCAGCTTTCGCACGCTGTTACGATTTTGTTTGGTTTTGTGTCGTCGTAGAATCAAGAGAATAGTTTTCTAGTTGCGAAGGGCCATGTTTACTATAGCAACCATAACGCACAAACTAATTTCATGCAATGCTTTGGAGGAAGTGAGTCAACATTTTAGTTCGCGGTGAATAATTTTATTGGAATTAATATTATTTCCTGGCAAATAAGAGGAAAATCTATACGGTCGACGAATAGTAATTATAGAAGGGGGTGTTTGAAACGTATCATAACATACACTGTATTGCTCCGGAAATTTTCTTTTTATTCCTTTGTCTGATACAGGAAGGTGCGCCTTTGTTGTTGCGCAATATTTTTTGTAATAATTATACAAAAAATGCATCTTTGCTTTCCGGAATATGGTTGAATCGGTTGCAGGGAACAATAACCGGTTCCTAGAATTTTAGATTTATATTGAGAAAAGGGGAAGACATAAATTTGTATTTATCAAAGGGATAAGCGTATCTAAATATCAGGATATATGAAAGGATGAAAGGAGAACATACTAAAGCAATACAATGTAAAAGAAAACATAGGGGAGCATCTTTCTACTGATCTAGCAATGAACTCATAAAAGAAAAAAGGTTTCTCCAGTTTAACAGTTAGAGGGCAGTAAGAGTGAGTGGGTTGATTTCCTTAACGTCCAGCGTCAATAGCAGGCTTCCGACGCAAAAGGTACGGGTTCGAGCCTTGACGATTTCGTTTCCCTCCCTACTGGTTGGGTTGGTGTCAGTTTAATGTGACCGGCTTAAACAGGAGTCATGGCATCCCTACCCTGTCTCGTGTGTGGCAGCACATAAAAATGTCAGACGTCACTCTTGGGGTCCGTCCACAAATATAGCCTATATGCTGATGTTGGAAGTTATACCAACTCAACTCAACTCAAAGAAAAAGAAAAGAAAAGTCTTGGCAAGGCTATAATCAGAGAGGATTTAGAGTTATGTACGGGTTCAAGGCTAATGTCTGCCAATTGTACGTGCTGGCACCCTGTGACAGTAGAGAGTTATAGCAACCGTACTTGTAGCTTTGACGTGTACCGGTAGCGTGTAGGAAAACGAGGCTCGCAGGGAAGCTAAGACTCCTGTCTCAGGCGGACACATGACGTTGAAACCGATCCAAACAGTAGTGAACAAATAATAGAACAAATTAGATTTTATCCGATTATGGATTTTGAACCGGGGAGGTCCCGATTGAGGATTTTAATCTTCTCTCAATCTTGATGGGCATTTTTCATTGTTTGCTTTAACGACTTCACAATGATGATTTTTTAAACTTAAGATATGATTAGTCTTGCACTTTTAAATAATGGTCTGGGTTAAACTTTTGTTGCGGCTTAGTGCCATCTTTCGTTTTCTCTCTTTTTCAACCATAAGTATGTTCTTAGTTTTTTCGATATAACATTAAAACTTAAAACTATCGCCTAATATTGATCTAAGACAGATATACCTGACAATCCGAATAAGCAAATTTGGTAATAAATCATTATACAATTCAAAGCTCATGACAGTAACTCCCACATATTTCTATTAATAGCAATCTGTGGAAAATCCGTTTTTCTCGCAATATGAATTTAGCGTTTTCACGGTACGGCCTAGACTTTCCAACTCTTCACAGATGGGCCACTCGTGATGCCACCAGCCAAGATCTCTAGGGCCTTTTTCACATCTCACTTTCCTCAGATCTCAATGTTTACCTTGCCAGAATAACCCACCAATAGCTCAGTAAGAGACGCTTCCCCAGTTTGTCATCTTTCTAATTGTCTATTATTATACTTGTAAATTGCCTGATTAAAAGAGCACTCACTGTTGTAGTGGATGTGTTAACTTAGAACACTCGGTGTCACGGAGACTTCAACAGCTTGTTCTAGAGGGAAGTGTCAAAAGGGGAGTGCGTACTTACTTTTCTAACTTATCTTGAATTTGAATAAACTGCTTTTTATCTTGTATCCTTATCTGTCATCTTGTCGCACTCGATCCGGCTACTTTAATTTCAAGTCCTTTGATGGAAATATATTACTTTGATCGTTTTGATGCATTTTATATTTCTTATTAAAATCGCTGCAGCCCTAGCCTTGAATCGCGTTACAAATATTTAAAGATCACTTAAGAATAAACATAGCCTTTGTTCGAATCTAAGTCAGGTTTACACAATACAATCATGTACTAAGAATAGGTACCATTTGTAGATCTTGAGCAACTATATCAAAGCTAAAAATAAATATCTTTGATAGAAAAACTATTTTACTCAATTATTCATAGTTTACGATCTTTCAAAATGTTTGATGCAAAAGATGGATTGAGAATTGAGAATCAATATTTTAAAATTACATTGAAAGGATAGAAACGTTTTCCGATATTGAAAGTTCAAAATCACAAACGAGGCTGTTGTTGTGTTGTTGTTGTTTAATTTTTTTTAATTTTTTTTTATTAATAACTGTAATTTAGCATTTCAAGTATAGGATCTACAGGGTACAATCATAATAATTATAAGTGCGTTTTTATCAAGTTCTGCTCTTTTCATTCTTACTCCTTTTTTCAAATACCATACCTTCAATTTTACCTTTTTACAGTAAAAAAAAAAAAAGACAAGAGTTTACTTTAAAAGTATTAAAAGCCAATGTATCATACCATTGCAGGCTTTACGTTATGGGGTTTAGTGATCAAATGTGCTTATTCATATCACCATGTATCAGCTGTGATGGCCGAGTGGTTAAGGCGTTGGACTCGAAATCCAATGGGATTTTCCCGCGCAGGTTCGAACCCTGCTCGCAGCGTTACATTTTTTAAAAACTTAAATCTTCTTTTATTTAATTTTATCAACAAGAAAGTTACGTAAGATTATAACCTTTTTGTTGTTATTCTACTTATAAAAACCATAG
>RQTK01000067.1:726905-729405 GCA_003991915.1 Elysia chlorotica | reverse complement strand
GTTTTGTGCATTTTTTTTCTCAAAATTGCAAATAGAATGAAATATGTCTTTCCTAAATGTCTTACATAACTACCCGAAAACTTTAAAAACATTTATATGTTTTCTGAAACTTTGTTTTTCTTATCTTTATTACTACTTATCTTTCAGTCGCTAATTATTATATTACACCTGCATGTATATTATGCATAATTATAATGCAATATCATCATGATGATGTTAACGATCTTATCACCCTTATCGCCTTTGATGTAATACTTGCAATGATTCGACACCTTGCGATCAAGTTCTATATCTTGGTCTCTGTGTGCCCATCCCCGTATAAGATATTTCTTGGCAATCTAACTAAGTAGCAGAACTTACTGGGAGAATGTGAGTTAGTGACTGAGTTTGTTTTCACGGCACGCCAGCACGTTTTCTGCTATATTTCTGCCTTACTGGAAAACAGCTCATTTTCTCCGACCCAAATTGGTTTTAAAAAATCCGATGATTCAATAACATGTGCTGTGATGGCCGAGTGGTTAAGGCGTTGGACTCGAAATCCAATGGGATTTTCCCGCGCAGGTTCGAACCCTGCTCGCAGCGTTATTGTTGTAATATTTTTAAGTAAAAGCTTTTCATAGCTCAAAATTGAGAAAGTTCGTAATTTATAATTATGAACGGGCTAAGTATTAATATATTTTTTCTGATCTATAATAAAACTGAAAAAGTAATACGTGATTCCTTTGTTTTTAATTTCAATCGTATTATCTTAGTTTTAGCCAATACAGTAGGTCTGCCATGAAAAAGGGAAACATTGAATACTTTTTTGAACATTTCCAATGACTTGATAAAAAAAATCCTTAGTGAAAAGAAACCAGTATGCTACACAATGAGTTGTGCTGGTCATCGCATTGTTATAAGCTGTCTCTCCTCCACACGTTGAATCCATTGTAGTCTAATTAAGCTAAAAGAGAGAGATATCCTCTAATTCAGAAGTTTTACATTTTACATTAAATTGTAAGCTGCGATGGCCGAGTGATTAAGGCGTTGGACTTGAAATCCAATGGGATCTTCTCGCGCTGGTTCGAACCCTGCTCGCAGCGAGTTCATCCTCTTTTTGTGTGTATATACATTTGCATATATTTTTGCTAAATTCCAGATCGCTTATGCACAACGGATAAGTCTTCTCTTATTTAAAAAAAACAACAACAAACTGTAATCACTTTTTAATATGATAATTTCTTTCACTGCTCTAACTTTATCCCATTCTTCCAGTCAAATTTTACGTGGTTTACGTGTCGATGATACTTTTAGACCTTCTTTTATAATTATGTGTCTAGACTCGCAAAAAATAAGTTACCGTTATGTATATTTAATGTGTATACTTTGAAATGCAGCACTCCAATCTCTTTAAAATTATTCAAATGAACAGAAATATTGTAGTTGTAATGTTACTTGACCTCAGAATAAAATGTATAGTGATGTTGTAAAAATGATCATATAGTAATGATAGGAATTTGTTCATAGCACAATTATTCAATGCAAAAATCAACAGGGTTTTGTTGCTGTTTTTGATTGTTGGCGTTTTTCTTTGTAAAATATAATATTGTTGCATTACTGATAAGTTTTGCCATGCAAAATGTGTTTTTTTTTATGTGAACATGCTAACGCTAATATCGGTGAATTTTCTCTTTTCTTTATTTTGCTTTGCTACCTTTTTCTCTCTCGATTTTACCTTTCACACTTAATTTTCATGTATTTCATACCTTAAACATTCAACTGAAAATGAATTTGAAGCAATCACAACCACACGAAGCAAAAAAAAGTGGCACTATCTATGATTGTGGTATTTCAACAGATGTAGAATATACTGAAAACAGTGAGTTATTAGAGGTTTTACTAATCTAATAATTGATATGATGACAGTAAGTGCTACAATGAAGTAACATTAATGTTGGTTGCCCAACGTCCAACTTCAGCAACAAGGCTACATTGCGTACAGGTCCCAAAATAATTTTACAAACTGTAACTTAAAGGCAGAGCTGTGCATTTTGTTTTATGGCACGTGAGCACGGTAACGGCTGTATTCTACAGACTGGTCAATGCTACCAAGCTTTATCTTAGCGAAACATAATTTTATACTGACACAGATCCAAACAGTAGGGAAACAAATTCGGATAAATAAATTTGCCTTATTGTGGTATCGAATCGGGGACCCTCATGAATAGAAGCCAAGCGCTCTAACGTTTACCACCCCTACCACAATTTTCCAATCTTATTTACTGAGGTTGCAATTTTTTTGAATCAATATTGTTTGATTCCATTTTTTTTTTTTTTGAAAAATGAAAACAATATTCAGTTGGATTAAAAAAAACGTTAGATTGAAAAAAACAAACAAAACAAAAACAAAAACAAAAACAAAAAACAACTAGAAGGTAATAGCAAAAAGTGTAATAATAAACAGGCACTAAGGAAACAGTCATGCCAAACTTCTTTTTCTTCGTCTATCTTTATTATTATT